>CM061354.1:35726346-35940979 GCA_030867105.1 Liasis olivaceus | reverse complement strand
TGCCAAGAAAGGGTAAGAGCAGCCAAAAAAATAAAAAACCATCAACTTTGGCTTCCTCAGACAACTATTTTGAGTTTTTTGAGTTTCAAAACTGAAATCTCTATTTTGTAGTTCAGTGGAATTCCAGTCTATCTTGAGGTAAGTGATGACCCATTGAAAGTGTCCTAAAGTAAATTCCTGCTAGACCTACACACATTCCAGAATGTTTACACAGAACTGATGCCCACCAACCATACCTTCAATCACTCAGTGACACAGAGAGTGGGAAGGAGAGTACTGTACGTAAAACAATGCCAACCCTCAGCATTTAATTTTTAAAACAGTATAGCTGACTGTTGATCTGACTAGCATTAAAAAAAAAAACCAGGACTACCTGAATGTTAAGTATTTACTCATTTGTGCATTTATTTCTTTTAAAGGGAAGGAAGGGTTGCTTGCATATGCATTAGTTACAGTTACTAGACAGTGAGGGAGGGAATGAAAAAAATCTAACACATCCTGAAAAGAAAAGCACTGGCACTGGACAAGGTGCACTGTATCTATATCTTGGGCTAGTTTCTCCACTATTGGTTCCTCCACTAAAATAAATAAATCATATTCACAAGTATATTTAAAACACTGCCTAAATTTCTGGTATGTACAGCCAACAAATATGGATTACTGTGTAATCTCTGGCTGAGTACACTTTCTTGAGCTAAGCTCAAGAAGGTTCATAACACATTTACATATGGACTACATTAATTCAATCTCTGTTGGCATGGTGCATTTTCTATGGATACAATGTTCATTAGAAATTCTAAGCACAAAGGAAAAAAATACAAGCCAGCTTTTGGTGTTGGTTAACTGGGAGTTACAAAATGACAAAAAACATCGTAACACTGGAAATATTAAAGGAGATCTTTGAAGAATGGAGCCATAAATTAGTAGCTACAATATCAACAGTGCCAGTAATGATGTCTGATTCTAAGGATAGATTATGCCCAAAATATAGATTATGTCAATGAGGGAATGACAGAAGTGGAGTAAATTTTGTCCAACAAGAAGAGAAAGTGGAGCCACAAATGACAGGCCAAGAGAATGATTTGGAAAAGGACACTTTATTGGATATATAAAAGAAACTGGCTGAAGTTTTAAAAATTAAAGGGGATATATAAATGACAAATCAAGAGAATGACCTGGAAAATGTGTTCTTATTGGATCTATAAAAGAGGATTGTTAAACCCTTGAAGAAGTCTGTGCAATGGCATAAAGAAGAATTGAAATCAAATCCTACAACAATATTTGAATGAACTAAAATTAAGACTGTTAGAAGTAAAATGAAGGAATATAAAGTTGGTTTATTTGTTCAAGGTTAAAATAAAACTTTTTTTGCAAAGTTCTGGCAACCCTTTACAGACTTTCTGCTGACATCAGGATTGAAAAGTTGATGTTTATGGATTGCTTATAGATAAGAAATGGATATGGGATAAACAGATATCTTTTTATAACCTTATAGGGGATGAAGAGTTACTAAATTTTCTATACTTGTAATGAAGGTTGGAAGTCACTTCTTTATATTTTTTCCTTTTTCTTTATCATATTCTTTTGTCTTTTTTATTTTTTCTTGCACTTTTTCTTCTTTCTTACTATTCTTTTTCTTTTGTTAAGTTTAGTTTGTATTAGTTTTTATTGATACAGATTTTATCAAATGTTTACTATTCTTGGGACCTTAATCTTAATAATACATCAAAATCTCATTTTTCAAATAAAAAACAAATGATTTCTCCACATAAAAGCAAACTCACTGCAATTGAACAGCCATGTGCTGACAGCTGCCTTACTGCAAAGTACATGAAGCAAACCTGGAGTGCTCAAATCAAGGTTTCAATCACATAATGAGATGTAGTAATTTGTGTATGTGTTTCACGGTAAAGTCTGAATGGTAACCCATTACGTTAGTCCCCTGACACAGTTCTAATCCGCTTATCCTCTAAACACATTGAAACATAGCTCTGCTAAAACTGGAGCAAAGAGAATGGAGACAATTGTTCTTCCTAAGTCAGTAGACTTCGGGAATTTCACCAATTTTAGTGCAAAAATGAGTTACATTTTAATGTGAAGCTGGTAAAGAATATATTAAATTTACAGTTTACCATAATGATCACCTGAGCAAAGAACTACCAGTCATTCCATCTTATAAACCATATATATATTCTCATTATTTATTACAAATTGAATTGCTGCAATGGTAGAAAATTAAGAGAATTTATAACATTCCACTAAAGAATATTTATGTATAGCATACTTCTGCTCAACATAAGATACAATTTTACAGCATTTCTTTCAAGTTCCTATGTGCCTTAGTCATAACTTACTTTGCATTCCAATCCATCTTTCTTCCCAAGTGTCTTAAAGCCATGTAAACCATCCCTGGTGATGAAGCACATTTTCACACAGTGCCAAAATACTTCAAAATCTACCACTTCAGGAAATCCTTTCCTTCCACATGCAGATCCCAATGTACTTTTTCCAGATAGATTTTCAACTAGCCATATACTGTCAACACACATTATTTTCCTGTTATTCTAAGGCATTCTGTTGTCAAGTATGTCACACATATTGTCCAATATAGTCCACACACTGACCAATGTTTGCAATCAGCTCAATAATTATATATCTTGTAAATAAGTTTTATATATTTAAGATTGCTTAAAGCATGCAATCCACTAGACAGTGCACTGTCTCTAAATAAACATCCAATTTATCAAATGGAGTTAGGGTTCAAACAGTTATAAATAAAAGCAAATATGTATGAGCAATTTTAAAACAGCGTGCCTTGGATTCCACCCCTGCTCCAGAGATTTTTATTATTTGCAATTAACATGCAATTGAACTTGCCAGAGCACTACTCGATATTGTTGCGGCTATTTATGGCAATAACTTCCACTTACAGTCCCCAAGGAAAGATGGCCCAGACAGAGAGCTAACTACATAATTCCAAGTATAGAACAAATATAAAGGAGGATACTGTCATTCAGGCTAACTGATGGAGGGCAAAGAGGTCAAGGACCCATATGGTTTATTTCTGTAGTCATTATTGTACACATGAACCATTAGATTCTGCAATTTCACACTGGGGAAGTTTTCACAGAATTTGCCGTATCTACCAGAAGCCATAGATTATCAAATGCCAGAATGTGATACATAGTGAAATACCTTAATAATGTATCATTCCAGTTGTTCTAAGTATCCAAGGAGGGGAAGAAATGCATTTGAATTTACTAGCAAGAGTAAATTCTGTGCATTCACCTGAACATAAATCTGTTGATTTGCTTGTTATATTCACACACATTTCCTAGAGATTCTGTAAACTTTTCTATCTATAGAATATGCAAGCAAAATTAAGAAGCCTATTCCTGGGAATTTATTTTATGCAAGATAACATGTTTTTATTCTTGCAGAGGACACCTTTCAACATGATTCTTTTAAATGTCAAAGAGAAATAAACCCAATGGTTTCCAAATTCATTTTCCCAACCCTCATATTTTACAGAATATATCCAACAAAACTGCACAATAAATTATATTTCAAACAACAAGAAAAGAAAGTTATGAGAAGAAACTATCATAAAAACAGCTGAAACTGAGTCAGCGTCAGCTAGTGATTAAAAACTGCAACTCAAGTCTACTACAAAGAATGAAATAAGTAGAAGTCTTAACTTCTATCAAAAGCATTTATATTTTGTTTTACTGACTTATAGGACCTTCTTTCAAAGTTAACTCTACTCTGAATAACTACATTAATCGTAATCAGAAATTAGGTTTACTCATAATAATTTAAGGCAGATGGCTAACAGTTTTTATCTGATTCTTTGAAATAAATGTAGTGTAAATCATTTTAAATAAGGCAGTCATCTGTAATATAATTTTAACTCTTTAGCACCAGGATTTCAGGAACAAGTAGCCCACTATGCCAGTTAAGAGTTCAAAACTTTCAGTATATTTTATCTTTTAATCTCATAAAGTTTTATGCTATGATGCAAATTAATCGATAACATAATTAATTTTAATCTATCCTCAGAGAAATTCAGGACAGAAAGAACAACATATCTCACCTTTAGTTTATCCTCAAAGGAACAGGTAGAACTGAAAGAAACTGTTGTGCTCACATTCACATACAATCAAAGCTTCAATGCACAGAAATGAACCTTTATATCTCTTTGTCTACTAGCAAATCCTAAACCACCATAAAATGCACAATTTCAGTTAAAAACAAGGAAAAAAGTCACAATTTTATTAAAAAGGCCTTAATAATATTTTCCTCTGATATATCCTGATTTAATAACCTTGATATTTCTTAACAGAAAAAAATAACACAATCACTTGTACTACATGGGAAAGACTAATAATTTAAAAATGATAGTCACAGCAATACCCACAATATTTAACCAACGTGCTTAATGGCACGTTAAAATCAAACATAAAACTACTAAAACCAGCAAAAAAAAAAAGCAAACAGTAACAGAATTAAGACATGTGACATTTCCCTAATAATTTTAAATGACATAAATGTATATTTTTAAAAACTATTCAGAAATTATATATTGCTCAAGATCTGAATGATTTTGCTTCTTAATCCTTAGGGAATATTTATTTACCAGTTTTAATAATGATACACTAAATATTCCAAGTTTTCATAATATAGTAATATATTCATGATGACCTCTTCTTGATTTGGGGGGGGGGGGGTTTGTCATGTTTTTTTAGACACATCCATATAAATTAGTTTTTGTTAGCAAAATCTGATCCAAATCCAATATATTACGCAAATCTAATTAGCTGTGTTTCAGCACCATACTTAATGGAATCTGAGTATTACATCACAGAAAGCTGTCTTTGCTTGCTTATCTTGCCTTATGAAAGGGTTTACATCTTAAAGCGATTCAGCTGAATGTGCATTACACTATAATATTTGCCTGACCTTAACTGACAAAAGGTCCGAGCAAAACTTTTCTACATGCACTGGTTATTATCTAATGGAGGCAAACCTTAAGTTATCAAAACATCAACTTGTCTAACTAGAAAGAAATCAAAATTATTCTGGCAATATACAAAAGATATGGGAAAAAGAATAGAAGACATATTGAATAAACTGGGATTGGATGCAGTGAAGAAAACTAGACAGAAAGAGAAAAACATACCCTCTTCCAAGTTGAATCTCTGCTTATCTCTGAATCACATCACTATTCATTAAAGTGGCACAGAAGCTACACACAGAGCACAAAGTGGCCCAGAGCCAAGTCTGTGACTTCAACTGCTCCATATTCATTGAGTAACAGAAGTAACACGCAGGGGAGAGACAGAAAATGGAGTTGCTCAGACAGTTTGGTCAAGCCCCTGTTTGTATTTTGGGAGGGAGGGAGGGAAGGGAGAGGGGAAAAAGCTGCTGTTTCTCCTCTACCAAAAAGACAGAAATGAAAATTTAAATGTCTTTATTTTCTCAGTTCAAAGCAAGTTCATATCTGTCCTACAAATAGGCAGCTATATCAGGTAACAGACAGTAGAAAGTGAGAAATAAGTTTATTTGCACAAATATGCATCTGGAATATTTGGTAGCTGTGAACTGATATGAGTATGTGTGTAATTTCTAAATAAAAATTCCACAAAGAAGCATCAGAAACAGAAAATTATTTAAGATCCTTGGCTTAAATTTATCTGGAAGATACGTTGTCTGATCAGGATACTTCTTAATGGGGAAGAAGTGGTTACATCATATGCTCTCTCCTTTTTGCATATGAACCAGTTCTGAGGGCAAACAGCAAAAAACAAACAAACAAAACACCTGGGTAATGAGTACAATATAATTCACCAAAAATGCTTAAAATAATACGTACAGTTTTGGCTACCACAACTCCAAAAGGGCATTCTAGACTCTGAAAAGATGCCAAATGGGCATATGTTCAAGATGAAGCAATTCCCTTAAGAGAAAAGGCTATTTAATTAGGAAAATAGTTGTGACAGACATGATAAAAGTGTTAAATGTATGCTCAGATTTAAGAAAATGGATAATTATAGTTTTTCATAGTTCTAGAACTTGGAAATATGTTAGGCAAAAACAGAAGTAGCAAGTTCTTTTACACTCAGGTTCTCATATGCATCTGGCTGGTTTCTGGGGGAATTCAGGATGATGGTTAAGACTAGCCTTTGGTAGAATCAAATGTAGTTCTTTTTAACTTATGATTTGGAACCTTAAGTCTAAATAAGATAACTTATGGCATGACTATGTGGAACATTTATTATACGCAAGATTTCCTGAGCACAGGAACTCGATAATATTACATTTAGAATTTAACATAAACCACTCTGCTATACAAGTTTTTTGGGACAGTCAGTGGAAGAAAAATGACAGAGCAGAGGACAGGGGGAAAAAAGTAATATAATTAATTTCACACAGAACAGGATGTCCTGTGCAAAAGACTTTCCCTGAGAGGGGAGAAAACAGAGAAGGATGAAGTTGCCTACTCTTTGCCAAGGGTAGAAACTTTACCAAACAAAATAACTAGTTAAGCACAAAAGCTTCTCAGTTTTAAAAAGTAGACTTGCTTTTTTAAAAAAGTAGACTTGCTTTAAAAAAAATTACTTAGCCGAACAATCCAATCAATAAATAGGGGATGAAATAATGCTCCATCTTATTCTTAAAATTGGTTTGTTCTGCAAGCACTACAACAACACACTTTCATAAACCTCCCATTTTCCTTGAGTCCAAACAGAGAAAAAAAATATACCTTTTCATTACATTGCAGATTACCAAATTTCCACCAAATCATCAAAATTTTATTCAGGGGAAGCCTTAAAGCTAATTCTAGCAAGAGTAATTTATTAAATGTATGTCCTCTAGTTCTGCTTTGATGTTGCAAATGAATTTACCACCATTATCCATTCAAAATTGATACTTGAAGGGAGAAGCAAGCAGCAGGTGTTACTATACAATTGTGGGTTTATTTTTTTTTCTAGATACTGCTGCTGCTGCTGATGCTATAATTCCATTCATCTATCAAGGATAAATGTGCAAAATATCAATAAATCTGAGAAGTCTCTACATTGAAACAACCAATCTCTACCTAAGCTATCAATAATTTCAATAAGATACTAAAAACAGCTATTCTTTATTTGCCTTTTGTAAGTATCTGTATTTTACATGGCCATTTTGGTCAAGGTCATACTATTATTATTCCTATATATTTTGTACTTATGCTTATATAGTATCTCTTTTTCTCTTTTTTTAACTTTAAAGTATTTTCCTCTATTTCTCCCTCATAAAAATAGAATATGATACCTAGTAAGCCAACCATTATGCTTTAAACTGATTAACTGATTGATTGATTGATTGAGTGATTGATTGAGTGATTAAATGGCCCCCTACACTCAGCCCTCTCTCTTCATAGCAGTAAACTATCTCTGGATAATACCAGAGGTAATTTAAAATCAAGGATAACTCCAGTCCAACAATAGTAGAAGCATCTTCAGCCTCATGTTTGGACCTGTGCTGAATTAAACTACAGGTAGTCCCCGGGTTAAGAATGGCCAGGTTATAGACAACCCATAGTTAAGAACAGAGCCTACTGTAGCAAAATTTGAGTTAAATACATAATTATTCAAGTTAAAATACACAATGGTTTGAGTTCATTACACTATACTATTTAAAGAGTATTACACAATAATACTGTTCCAGCTTACATACAAATTTGACTTAAGAACAGACCTTGGGAACGGAACTCGTTCTTAAACTGGGGACTACCTGTATTTGGATGTTTTCATCTATTTTAGAAAACACTGAAACATCCTGAATGAGTTTCCATTTTTTAAATGTTTACACTGTCTGAAAAGAAGCCTTATGAATCTCCTCCTGGGATAAGAGGGGGAAAGGCAACTCTTTCTTTCAATTGCCAAACTGTGAATAAGGACAACGGAACTGAGAACAAACATTGTGTTTAAAAACTAAAATTAAAATACTACTGGAATTATTCATGACAAGCACAAACATCTTATGCACTGTAAAGAAAATATTCATTTGAACAGAATTTATGGATATCTCTTTTTTAAATGAAAATACTGAATCTTAGATATGCAAAGGTCAAATAGCCAGAAGACAAGAACAGGACAGAAAAGAGGCTTTTATTACAGAAGTAAGAGTGCAGTAAATAATTGGCAGCTTTTAGATGAACTTTCAAATGAAAAAGACCAGCTTTTCATATGATCTTTTCACATAATTCATTAGCTGAATAATTCCTATGCAAAGAGCCTAGTCTTGAAAAAAACATTTAACCTCCTTCACCCTCCATAGAATGACACAATATTTCAAGGGCCAATACAGTTCTTATTGTTATGCTACTGGAAAACAACCCTAAATGTACAGGTAGTCCTCAGGTTATGACCATTCATTCAGTGACCATTCAAAGTTATGCCGACGCTGAGCAAATGGTACCTACAATGGGTCCTCACAGTTCTGGCTGTCACAACATCCCCAAAGTCATCTGATTGCATTCCAGGTACTTGGCGCCCAGCTCATGATTATGATATTGCAGTGAGCTGCAGTCACATGATCATGACTTCCAACATTCCCTCCCAGCTTCCCATAAGCAAAGTCAGTGGGGAAGCTGGCAGGAAGTTAGAAGTTGTGGTCATGTGAGGTCCTTGTGACCCGCATGGTCCTTGCTTAATGTTGACAACCGGGACCGCCAGAATTGCGTCACTTAATGACACAGTCACATGACATCGTGCTTTATGACTGTATCACTTACTGATGGAAATTCCGGCCCCAGTTGCCATCGTAACCCGAAGACTACCTGTAAAAATCATAGCAAGCTTTATTCAGAGGCTATAATAATGTAGGCCAGAATCTATAATATGGTTTTTATACACTATGTTGCTTTAAGGAAAGTACAACAAAAATACAACATGTTGATCATGTAGATACAGCATACAATGAAGACCTTTTATTTAATACTATTTAAAAAAGAAAGAAAAGCAGCACAGGAAGGGGAAGGGGCAGAAAAGTCCACATTGTCTCACATTAGGGGAAAATCAGGCACAATGTTTAGTAGCTACAATTTTCAGAGCTTTGGCAATGTACTGAACACAGACTGGTCAGTCAGTCAGTCATCCAGTTTCTGACTGATGCTTTTCCCTCACCCAAATCTTTAGTAATATGATGTGGTGAGACAGTGGCTTCCCAGTAATGTGGGCTGTCCCAGGTACATGATATAGTCAAGCTGTACAGCTTCACTCTAAGGTCCATTAGTTCTGATTATTCTTTATCACAGTTTTGACCAATAAAAAATAATGAAAGCATCAGATTGAATATGAAAAACAAGCAGAAACCACATCAGCACATCACCAAATAAGATGAAGCTCAATTAGTTCATCACTCTTCAAACTAACATGTATTAAAGTTACAACATTCTGTGTACTACAAAGATAAATCCACCCCTCCATTTGTCCAAAACCCATCATAGGAAACTTCTTTTGGTTTGGGTTTTGATTAGCTTAAAAAAAGATCCATCCAAGTATTTCCAATGCTTGATAACACTGCAACTGAGACTGAAAAATTAAATAACTCCAGTGTTAAGTGTACAGCTCAATAAGTAATGCAGAACCCAAAGGTCTATTATGCCTATGATTAAAATTCCTTCCAGCCCTAATATACCCTAAGAGGAGCAAACTAATTCTGAAAGTAAGGGCAAACAAGACTGAGCCAGAATTAACAGAATCTCATGGAGGCCCTGGATTTATTTGAACCCTTTTATTTATTAGAAAAACTACTCCCATATCTGTCATCTCCAGGTACCTCCTCCTGGGAATTAATTAGCTAGCCATTCAGGCATCCTTCCAGATTTCCATCAATGCAACACACTAGAAAAAAGAACAGCCTACTCTTCCCTTCCTTCCCTGCACTAACATGTGGACACAAAGATTTCTGGCTAGTAGGAACTCAGTCTTATGTAAAAGAACCCAACTCATTCAAAGTCACCAACATATTCAGCTAATATTTATTGGGTATTGTGGGCTTAAAATTCTAGTCATTGTGAAAAGGTACTTATTCAACTAGACAAGATCCTTGCCAACTGACTTTAAGAAACAGCTGATTTATAATAACTTCAGCAAATGTGCTTTAAAAAGAAGCCAAAGCACAGGTAGAAAAGTAGTTTACCAATGAATAATACTACATATGCTTTCAGATTAAGAGCTGCAAATTGCAGGAGTTTTGGAGTTAGAAAGAATAGCAAGCATAGTTGAGATTTGAAACAAGTTGTACTAGTGGATTAAGTTTATAGCCCTTCAAAATTGAAATAGCATACATAAAGCATTACCAAGGAATTTATGCAAATATTAAGGTGAATAATTTAATTAGTTTATGTTTTCTAATCTTAGTTATAGAATCACGATTCCTTCCAAATTATATAAAATTATCTATAACTGACAAGAATATGGTGGAGAAAGAAAGGTATTGTTGAATTCAGACACTCTGAAGGAAAATACCTCCTATCCAGTCCAGCAACACTATTATTGAACTTAATAACAACATCCACAACATCAGGAGTTCATCTATTTTTTCATTTTCCAATGTGATTTATACCATCATCAATCAGCAATACCCTGACAACAATGAACATATTTTCCAATCCATACAGAAGTTAATGGACACAAATCAGGCAACAGAAAGGAAAACTTTTGAAACTAATGAAGGACTATTTCTACATCCCAAGATACTTTTTGAGTAAAAGAATTGTACAATCTCATTTATTGTGTAATCCCAAGCTAGAATTTATGCAGAGATTTAATGCTATTCCATAAACCAAGCAAGATATGCATAGCAGAGGAATGGGAAGTGAGCAATGAAATGTGTTTACTAACAACCACACCTTATTTAGAAACTGTAATAGAAAAAGGAATAGTTAAGAGGTCTCCTAAGAGTCCTCCAACTTGTGGGAATAAAGATTTTAACAACTCCAATACAATACAATACAATACCCTCTTGTGCATGGTATGGCTGAAAAAGCAGCATGAAGTTCTACATATATGGAGACAAGATACTACAAGTTAGTTAATTAGGTCAAAAGGCAAGTCTAGGGATCAAATGCAAATGTTCCAAAATCATATACAAGGCAAAGACTTTTGTTGATTTGGTAATATAAAATTTAATCAATCAATCAAGGAAGGTAACAAGATCAAGAAACAAGGCGTAAGTCAGAAGCAGTCCAAGAGTTAACCACACAAGTTCCAGCAATGTCCAACAAAAACAAAACCTGGACAGAAGCAAAAGTGTAATCAGGACATAATCCAAGAATCAGGTATAATGAAGGGATTCAAGTAAGGGTCAGGTCACAGAGTTTGTTCCAACACTGGACTTCTACAAACTAAAGCCTTTTATGCTCTAGCCTGTACAACTCCATCCAATCCTAGCTGTGAGTTCTTTCCAGTTAACTGGTCACAAGTGCAACGTGAAAACCAAATTTAACTCCTGATAGATTTATCTTCTAACCTATACTTTGGAATACTAAGTGTAAATCTAAGTCTAGGAATTTTTATATGTACATTTCTGAACAATTACAGCCTTGCATCAAAATTATCCAGCAACCTTAGAAGTCAGGCAGATGACCAAGTAGTTTGAGAAAGAACGGTCATCATTACTCCTCTATCATATGTAGGAGTGAGACCTGGAAATCATTATGTCTTATCTTTTTTATATATATAAGAACTTTATTAAGTTATAAAAAGCATAAAGATAAAAGCAAACAAGAACTAATAATCAGAGAGAAATAGAGAACAAGAGAGTTAGAAGTAAAGAAAGAATACAAAATTGGTGGAAAGTAAAGAAAAAGGAAGAAAGGAAAAATTACAAAAAGAATGACTTCCGACTTCTTAGACAGCAGATATAGATAAATCATATAGCAACCTCTTACTCTAAAACTACATCGTAACATACATATTTTGTATAACCTATTATTTTAACTAATCATCATATCCATAAATCATAATTTCATTTTTTTTTGTCTCCTGAAAAAAGTCCAAAAGGGGCTTGAAATCATGTCTTATCAAGACCTCACAGTTTTACAAACTATTTTTCATCCAATATTTAGAGATACTAAACATTTTAAGCCATATACATCTACTAAAAAAATATATTATTTATATTTAATGCATTAAATAAAAGATAAAAATGACTGGTCAAATGAAATCACAGCTATATTGAAATTAAATACAGATAGTCCTATGTTGAAATTAAATATAATTGGGACCAGAATTTCCATTGCTAAACAATGCAGTCATAAAGCATGAGATCATGTGACCACATTGCTTAGCAATGGCAATCCTGGCAGTCCTGGTTGCCATCATTAAGCAAGGACCACACAGGTCATTAAATGAGGACCTCAAGCGACTGCGTTGTAGAAAGAGGCAGGAAACCAGAAGGGCTTGCTTACACTGCTGAAACTGTGTCCCAGGCAAGCAGGCCAGCTGGCAAGAGCTATGGGCAGACAGGAGGATACTATGGGCAGGTGCTACGGAGTATGGGCAGACACCACAGGCTGGCAGTATGGTGTACTGGTGGGTACGTGGGCAGGCAGGTGAGCGGGTGCTACAGAATACACAGGTGGGTGCTACGTAGGTACAAGATCCCCATGTCACCTGGGGGCTCCTCAGGAAAAAAAGTAGTAGGAACTGGAGTAACTTGCAGGATTGACTTGCAATCTCCTGCCAGTTTCCCCACTGACTTTGCTTTTGGGAAGCCAGCAGGGAAGGTCACAAATAGCAATCACATGACTGCAGGACACTACAACCATCATAATTGGAAGCCAGTTACCAAGCGCCTGAATTGCTATTACATGACCACGGAGATGCTGGAATGGCTGCAACTTTGAGGACCGGTCATAAGTCCCCCTTGTTCAACACCCTCTTAACTTTGAACGGTCGCTGAATGAGTGGTTGCTAAGTGAGGACTACCTGTATAGTTTTCTGCTTCCAAGATCAACCTCCTAACCATTACACTATATATAATTTGTGGAACGCTGTTATACAGACTTTAGCGCACCTGAATATGAAATATGTAATGTTTCTCTCTACTGCCTGGACTTCAGAAAATATGTACACATGAAGGACAAACTAGAGAAGGTCAAACAGTGGGCCAATATTATGTTTTCAAGCTATTAACTGAAATACTGAAGGTGTTCACAAGTTAAGCATCAACCATACAGACATGAAAATATTCTAATATAAATTCTTTACCTTCTATAAACATTTCAGATAGTTGAAGCTATAGGCATTTCGTACAGGTGAACAATATGAATAATCTTTAAAAATATGGAAGAAATTAAAAAAAAACATTTTATTTACCACATTTGCAATCTGCTTTTTATTGTTAAAACAAAATAAATTGCATCCCAAAATAAAATGCTCATATACAATATACAATATGCCATATCTCTGAAAATAACACACACTTTTCCAAGAATTCTATCAATCATAATGCAACGCAAAGCCAAAAAGCTATCGAGCTGCCTTTAGAAAGTTGTCAAATAACAGGTTTGGGAACAGATCTACTGAAATCTCCCTAGATGCAATATTTACTTGCCAAGGCTGTTAGGTCCACTGTCGAAATATATCTATTTCTAGTACTTGATTGGAATGAGTATGAATTTATGAAGTAGAGTCATAAAATAAGAATCTGAATGATTCTATTAGAAAAGAACAGACACAAAGCTGCTTCAAACAAAAAGCTTAGCCATTATTTTGATGTACAAGGTGTCACTCTTACCTACAAGGGGTTTGCTGAAAAATATTTGATTTTTTTTTAAACCCAAGGAATACTTAAATAATTATCAAATACTGACATGCTTTCAGATTTTTATACTTTGCCCAGAGAAAGTAAAAGGAGCCACCATGATGTTGATGTACATCCCAGAACCGTGTAGAAAAACATACACGATGACATCAGTTATCAATGCCACCCTGGGATAACATGTTGCGGTAATGCTACTGTCATTCTCTTAGCAAATTTGGAACTTTTAGCAGTACTTGCTTAACAAGATAAGCCAGTTGGAAATGTACAATAGATAAACAACCCTAAGAGAAAGCATGTAGCAGGGCAAGTTGAAACACTTAGTTAGACCTTGGTAAGTTAAAGCTGCTTTCTTAATATCAGTGTATTGCTACTGCTCAGCAGACTGAATTAATATCTCAGCTTCTTTTCCCTCCCTCCCGTCTACCCATAAGAAAAACTCAACATTCATTCTGAAATGTAGTAAACTAATCCATGAAATATGTGAAGCATGATTTTAAACACTTGTTTTGAGAGTGTAATCTACTATTTGCACGTTAGATCACCATGCACATCACCAACCTGGGCCAAACCAGCGATGTTGTCAACGTTTTGCCCCAATATATGGAGGGCTGGGATCTAGATGGGATGAAACAAGCAAGATATAGTTGCTGTTTGTACACTGAGATTATCTGTCAGCTCCAATGTTCTCTCTCTAGAACAGTGCATCTCAACCTTGGCAACTTTAAGATGTGTGGACTTCAACTACCAAAATTCCCCAGCCAGCCACGCTGGGACTTGAAGTCCACACATTGTAAAGTTTCCAAGGTTGAGACACACAGTTCTAGAGGAAGCACTATTCCTGGGGAAGCAGGTCTGCACCAGTCAAAACAGAGCAAAGCTTCCCAGCCACAGCCTCCATTTGTCCATCCAGCAGTAGCCATCGCTAGAGCAGGAAGATCTTGCAATACCAATTCACATCTCATCACTGCTTATTTGGACTAGACAGCAATGCATGCTACATAGGGCTGCCTATGTAAGATCATTGGGAAACAGAATTTTTTAAAAATACCTTTATATAACCTCAAAACAAAAGCTTAAAGAGAAATAATTTTTAACAAAAGTGGGGCACTTTAAATCTTGTTAACCAGCCAGTAACATGTAAGGCAAGTGTTAGCTCAAACCTATGCTATGAAGTTGGAGGAACCCAATTTTTGGTCTCATTGAAGATGAAAAATAAGATTTGGACCCTGTGCCTGAAAAACACCTTAAATGAAGTATAATCCATACACGACAGATACCTTTATAAAATGGTCCAAATAGGACAGGGTTCCTCAACCTCAGCAACTTTAAGATGGGTGTACTTCAACTCCCAGAATTCCCCAGCCGGCATGTTGAAGTCCACCCATCTTAAAGTTGCTGAGGTTGAGGAATCCTGAAATAGGGCATGGCTCACTAACTACAGCTTACAGTCGGTATGTGATCAAAGAATAGAAAGTATGCTTTTGTGTTTTATAAAGTCTAGCTGCAAGCCAACTTACTGTAATTACTCTAGCAGTGACTTAGAAAGCACACTTTAAGAGATACATTAATTTTATAGAGAGAGAGAGAGAGATAAAAGGAAGTTTTAATAAACTGACTTCTTTTTCTTGGTTATTCACTTTGAAGTTAATATTTAATTATAATAGGAAATCCTTGTAAGATTCCTTCTGCTCAAATATGCTAGTTACTAGTGAAATTTGATGTTCCACAACTACTGAAATCTTTTTTTTTCTACATTAATGACGACATTTTGGGTACATATATCTGGACTTAAGATCAGTATTATATTTGCAAAAAAATGTTACCAGCAGTATACCAGCAGTTCTCAATGTGGTCTGCAGACTCCTGAGAGTCCTCAAGACTCTTTCAGGGAGTCCATGACATCAAAACTATTTTCATAATACTACTAAGACATTTTTTGCCTTTTCCATTCCCATTCTCTCAAAGCATACTGAGGAGTTTTCCATAAGCTACATGACGTGTGATGACATAATTGTTCTGATGGCTAAAAGAATGTGTGTTTGTGTATTCTTGCACTTTCTAGAAGTTTCTAAGGTAGTAGATTTAGGGTGAGTTTTCAGAGATTAACTCGGTTTGTTTGGAGTACTTCTACTGTGCTCTTACTATCTTTGGTTATACCTGATATAATCTCTATAACCTCATTATTATCCAATAAATAGTTATTTTGAAATCCTGAAGTTTTGTCTGCACCTAAACAGGAACACAAGAAGTAATAATAATAATTTATTGAACTTGTATGTCACCCAACTGTCAATGATTCTGGGCACAAAAATCTTGATTTCTCACAAAAATCAAACCAAAGAATGACAATAAGCAGACTTTGTTATTTTATTTTGCAATAATATTTAATTTTTTAAAAAATTATCAATGTTAAAATTTCATCTACAACTATTATTTTAGAATTTAATAACATTTTATTCTAAAATAAAATAAAATTTATTTATATTTAATATGGTTTTAAAAAGTAAGATTAGTGACAATGTTTGGTGCATATATTAAAATCTGAGCTTTCAAGCAAAAATTAGAGTTTTGGAAAACATGATCCACCATGTGAGCTTGATAGCTTTCCAATATTTAAAGACTTCTGATGAAATCAGTGGTGATATTAATGAATGTTAATGATATTGTATAATGAAATGTGTCAACATTTGGAAAATCTGCATAGTGAACCAATATTTTCTAAATGACCAATGCATGATGTTACAATGCAAGTGCAAGACAGTCCAATGGATTTTAATGTAACAGAGTATGAAAATTTCATTAATATGATTTCAGATTCCACACTGCAACTAACACTTAAGAATCTACCACTTGTAGTTTTTTGGTGTAGTATCAAAGAAGAATGTCTATAATTATCTGAAAAGATTGTTAAAATACTCTTCCCTTTTCCAGTTACATCTCTGTGTGAGGCTGGATCTTCTTCATATACTTCAACCACAACAAGATATTGCAACAGATTTAATGAAGAAGCAGATATGAAAATTCAGCTGTCTTCCATTAAGCCAGACATTAAAGAGATTTGCAAAAAATGTAAAACAATGCCACTCTTTTCACTATTTTCTGAATATATTTTTCATAAAAATATTTTATTTATGTTAACATATAATGGGTGTATCATTGTTATTTTTACATGAATGAATATTTCATTTTCAGTTTTAATTTCTAATATGGTAAATATCAATAGATATAGACATTCCTTGAGTTACGACTGCAACTGGGACTGGGATTGCCATCATTAAGCAATGCAGTTTTAAAGCACAGCATCACATGACCACATCATTTAGTGACAGCAATCCAGGCAGTCCCAGTTGTCATCGTAATCCAAGACACGTGGGTTGTTAAGCAGGAAGTGGAGGGAGTCCCAGGGTAGAAGACATGTGTACTGTTAGAGGGCAAGGGTACGTGCATGCATGTGTGCAATCGCAGGAAAGCCAAGGAAAGAAGGGGTGGGGTGCATGCATGCGATCACAGGGAGGCCATGGAAAGAGGGGGTGAGATGTGTATGTGTGTGCAAGTGCAGGGAGGCCAGGGAAAGAAAGTGGAGCGAAGGTGGGAAGGAGGGTGCAGTGCATGCGAGCAAAGAAAGACCGGGAGAGGGAAATTTACCCCAGCGACTTGCAACCTTCCTTTCCAGCTTCCCCCTGACCTTGCTTGGGGGAAGCCAGCAGGGAAGGTCGCAAATGGTGATCACATGACCGCGGGATGCTGCAACTGGTCATAAGTGCAAACTGGTTGGTAGGAACCCAAATTTTGTTCACATGACCACAGGGGTGCTGCAACAGCCAGAACTTTGAAGACCGGTCGTTAGTCCCTTCGTTCAGCACTGTCATAACTTCAAACGGCTGCTGAACAAATGGCTGTATATGACCCACATAAACAAATCTCTTTAGGGTCCCCATTAATTTATAAGAATGTAAAGGGATCCTAAGACCAAAGTTTGAGAACCACTGGTCTATATGGTTCTTATCTAGAGTTTCCCATCACTCAGTCATACAAACCACCGTAGATTCCAAAACCATTAATGGCTTTCCTTCCTTCCTTCCTTCCCTTCCCTTTTTTCCTTACTCAGGGACAGCACTTGAAGAACAATGCTGGTAAAATTAAAAGCAAAAAATTGTCTTTGATAAACACCTCCAAAGCTCAGGTTGCTCAGGACAAGGACATTGAAAAGTTTATGGCAGGTTGCTACAGCCAGCTCAAATGTATGCTGTGTCTTAATGGGAGAATTTTGCCACTTGTGTATTCTACTTTTGCTCCTGTTTTGTCAGGCCTTCCTGGACATGACACTGAAATAAAAGAAACAGAAGTGGGGCTGACAGGCATGTACTACTTTGAACTAACCAGTCAATTTGTAAACTATTAAAAGTCTGTAATATTGCCCAAACAATTTGCACAAGCTAATAATCAGCTCATAACAATTTAATTAATCAGCATGGCATAAAACCTTTTACTGCACAATATCATAGTAATGTCACTGGGAATAATGGATGTATAGCAATGGACTCCACAGCAAACCGTGATGCCAAAACTGCACAAGGGCAGTGACATCATCATCTAAATACACGATTATGTATTTGAATCCCAGTGTCTGACACAGAGTAAGACACATCATTTATGTGGTGATGCATTTCATCTTCTTTCTCCCCCGTGTGCATATACTTCTGTTTGCAAATTTTACTAGTCTAAAGTGTTGAATAAAAGTTCCCTTCCTTCTTATGTGAAACACAGCCATTAGCTACTAATGAATCTCTGATGTCTAAACCAAAGCATTATTCTCAGCAAATGTTACTGCTTATTCAAGAGTAGCCAGAGAAGACTTAATTGTTCTCTTTGAATATAAAAAACCAAGCTGACCTAGACCAGAAAGGATTCAGCATTGTTCTCACTGACAGCAGATCTATCTTAGATATTTCTAAGTCATATTTTTTATGAGAGAGTGGTAGTCAGAGGGGGGAGCTCTTCATTGTGATATCCCATATGTGCAAAACTTTACACAGGTGCTTTATTGGGATAAAATTTGTGTTGGTTGTTTCAGCACAGGATGAAAATCTTCTTTTCAATTTGGTTTAATCAACAACTGCATTTGAATAGTCACATGCTTACTATTTTAATTTATAATTTTTGTTTTCATTGGGTTGATTTATGTAAGCCACTTTGGAAAAGTGGAATAAAAACAACTCAGGTAAGGTAAACCTTTCAACTATTTTCAGATAAAGGTATAATCATCTGCATGGCTCTGATGTATTCATCAAATGAGATGAAGTATGTAAAGTTTTTCTCAAACTAGCTATAGTCATGAAGAAAATTATTGTGTAAGAAGCAGATTACATTTCTTGTTTTAAATGCATGTCTTATTTGTTCTGAAATGTAATTATGGTGTTATAGAACTCTTGTTAATGGGACCTGTACCAGAATTTCATAGCTGGCAGTGGCTAACTAAAAGTTTCATTTTTATCCACTTTTTCATAAAATATATGAGTTAGTTGAATGATTTCAGAGCAACATGTTTTAAAATGAAAGTTCTGTATTGTAAATTTTAAACTACTGTTTCCATTTAGTTGTAGCTTCTTTTCACTTTGGCTCAAGCAGTGAAGATCCATGCAATTAAACATCTTTTTCTAATCTGTTGCTGTCCCAATGTATCATCCTACAACCCCCATAATTATTAGCCAGTATAAGAATGACTATATTGGCTGAAGATAATGGGAGATGTAGTCTGAAGGCAACAAGTTTGGGAAGATTGGATTTAAGGATTGTGGGTCTACTTTCTGAAATAAAGTTTAAAGGGAGAGTGACCTCTTACTTAAGGAAGCTTTTCCATACCACTGAGATAGATATTAACAGCTTTCCTAAAGACACAATATAAAAACATTTGTCTAATATAGCCTTCATTAGTCACTTTCCATACATGTTCAAACTTCAATTCCATCACAGAGACATGTTCACCAGAAAGGCTAGGAACTGGAGTCCTGAAATATATGGAGGATGTTGGAGAAGGCTGGTCTAGCTATTTTGAAAATTCTATACATTAATAATATTAGTAATTATTAATATAATTTAAATTTATAATATTAGTAATATTAATCTAATCTAATCTAATCCTTGGTTCCAATAATTATACTAATTAAAAAATCTGTAATTCTAGTCTCATAACTAGAATAAAAGTTAACTGTGTTTGGACATAACAGTAAACCAGAGTTCTTTATAACTGTAGTTTAACTGTGAAAAAACAGTCTATTCCTTCCTGCAAGCAATTGTAAAACTGGCTAAATAAAGCAGGACTGGTGAATTTATTGTGTTTAATCTTATATTATAATACAAGGGGGAAGTATTATGTTTTATGATTCTGAGTTTTTAGATTAAAACAACCCAGAGCTCCTAATTTATATAAATACTGTCTTTAGCCGTAACTGAGTAGCACGTAGTAACAAATTGTTCATTCAAAATTAAGCTGTTTTACAGAATGTTGAGTTACTATGTCTTCCAAATGGCTTTCCTTTTAATCTCTAGCTTCTCAGTGAAATGGAACACATATACCCCATATTAAAAAAACACTACTGAGATTTGGAGGATCCTCTATGAAACTTTGGCAATATAGGGGAGAATGCATAACTTGAACTCAATGGCCTAAATGGCTCCCTACCAATTCTGTAATTCTATGATTCTAAATCTGAAATAAGGTTCATCTTATATAACTGCCTTCCAGAACAACAAACACTTTAATTTTTCTTCAAATGTTTTTAATATGAATTTTTAGACACTTTCATAGCAACAACTTATTAATTATAATCAATCAACATCCACTGACACATTTAATGCAATTTTATGCTTCAAATCACTGTTAGTAAATTATAACACGGAGGTAGACTAAATAAAAGTGTTGTCCTTTTTCCTAAGGCTTTCTATTTAAACTAAGACCAAACAGCAATTAAATGGAATCATCACCAAAATAACAACAAAAGCTCAATTATCATCTGTGTTGGCTTTTGAATTTTTTATAATTCAATAATTCAATAATTGGCTGTATTGGTTTCATAAACTATAGTTTTTGAAGGCATAGGACAGAATTGTGCTATTGTCTGAAATTTCCCTTCTCTCATCTCACAATGACTTTGGGGTCCAGATCCTGGCTTAGATCATCAGGTAATAAAACAGGATCAGGCCATAAGAAAGACAATATTAAAAAGTATGCTTATTGTGGGAATATCGTTGGTCTCAATATGTGCTGGAAGGCATAATGAAGCATGAGTTGATGAAACACATGGGCTCTTGTTCCTTTTTTGCCCACCAAAAAGCTTCTGCCACCAGAAGCTTTGTGCACAACTTACCACTGGTTTTAGCTGTTTCACACTCCCCACCCCCAGAAATGTTAGGGTTACTGCTATTGATTGGTTTGCTGTTACCTCTGTGAATGCATGCACCCACACCTTAATGACAAGAAAGATATCACAATAATCAATAAGGTCCATGGAAGGCAAAAACTTTTTGGACATCAGATTCTAACACTAGTAATTGGCAAAGAAGGAACATGAACCAACACATGTATTTCCATATTCTATCCCAAAATCAATCTTTGAACTTATTCGTCATTAAAGTTTCTAATGAAAGATTGCAAGATGCTTTCAAATTATGGATGAAAATCAGAAGAGAAAGCATACTTTGATTCTTCAAGGACTGGGCATACATTGGTTTCCTTCATGCAATACCACCTTTTCCATAGGTCAGTTACGTTAAGCCTCTACATTATTGTGCATAACCAAAACAATTACACATGTACTATTAAGGTTTTTTTTTTCAGCCAAACAAAAGCAAGTATTTAAGACTGAAATCAGGAAAGCCAGATAAAACAATTATATACAGGTGAAACTCAAAAAATTAGAATATCGTGCAAATGTTCATTTATGTCAGTATGGCAACTCAAAAGGTAAAACCAATATATGAGATAGACGCATTACATGCAAAGCGAGATATGTCAAGCCTTACTTTGGTATAATTGTGATGATTATGGCGTACAGCTTATGAAAACCCCAAATTCACAATCTCAGAAAATTAGAATAATGTGAAAAGGTTCAATATTCTAGGCTCAAAGTGTCCCACTCTAATCAGCTAATGAATCCATAACACCTGCAAAAGGTCCCTGAGCCTTTCAATGGTCTCTCAGGCTGGTTCAGTAGGAATCACAAGCATGGGAAAGACTGCTGACCTGACAGTTGTGCAGAAAACCATCATTGACACCCTCCATAAGGAGGGAAAGCCCCAAAAGGTCATTGCAAAAGAAGTTGGATGTTCCCAAAGTGCTGTATCAAAGCACATCAATAGAAGGTTATGTGGAAGGGAAAAGTGTGGTAGAAAAAGGTGCACAAGCAGCAGGGATGACCGCAGCCTGGAGGGGATTGTCAGGAAAAGGCCATTCAAAAGTGTTGGGGACTTTCACAAGGAGTGGACTGAGGCTGGAGTTAGTGCATCAAGAGCCACCACACACAGACGGATCCTGGACATGGGCTTCAAATGTCGTATTCCTCTTGTCAAGCCGCTCCTGAACAACAAACAACGTCAGAAGCGTCTTACCTGGGCTACAGAAAAAAAAAAAAAGAACTGGTCTGTTGCCCAGTGGTCCAAAGTCCTCTTTTCTGATGAGAGCAACTTTTGCATCTCATTTGGGAACCAAGGACCCAGAGTCTGGAGGAAGAATGGAGAGGCACACAATGCACGATGCTTGAAGTCCAGTGTGAAGTTTCCACAGTCTGTGTTGATTTGGGGAGCCATGTCATCTGCCAGTGTTGGTCCACTGTGCTTCATTAAGTCCAGGGTCAATGCAGCTGTCTACCAGGAGATTTTGGAGCACTTCATGCTTCCTTCCGCAGACGAGCTTTATGGAGATGCTGACTTCATTTTCCAGCAGGACCTGGCACCTGCCCACACTGCCAAAAGTACCAAAACCTGGTTCAATGACCATGGGATTACTGTGCTTGATTGGCCAGTAAACTCGCCTGACCTGAACCCCATAGAGAATCTATGGGGCATTGCCAAGAGAAAGATGAGGGACATGAGACCGAACAATGCAGCGGAGCTGAAGGCCGCTATTGAAGCATCCTGGTCTTCCATAACACCTCAGCAGTGCCACAGGCTGATAGCATCCATGCCACGCTGCACTGCAGCAGTCATTGCTGCAAAAGAGGCCCAAACCAAGTACTGAGTACATATGCATGCTTATACTTTGCAGAGGTCCGATATTGTTTTATTTCCAATCCTTGTGTTATTGATGTCATGTAATATTCTAATTTTCTGAGATTGTGAATTTGGGGTTTTCATAAGCTGTACACCATAATCATCACAATTATACCAAAGTAAGGCTTGACGTATCTCGCTTTGCATGTAATGCGTCTATCTCATATATTGGTTTCATCCTGTGAGTTGCCATACTGACAAAAATGAACATTTGCATGATATTCTAATTTTTCGAGTTTCACCTGTATGTTGCACATATAATTTCTGTATCCCCAGTAATACCAAACATCACCAATTTAAAAAACAACAACACAGAAAACACTATCCCTCAGGAAAGTGCATTAACTTCAACTTGGAATATAACTTCCATCATCCCAGTCAATAGGCTCAACGTCTAAATATAGTCAGTATCACATTCCATCAAGTAGCTTTTTGACTTAAGGGCAACATGTGTTCTTTTCCAAGGTGAAAATATATGTGAATTTGTTATCATTGCTAGCAACCACCACCATGCATCTGAACTAGTTTCCCTATTATAGCAGGGCCAATATGATGCCATCAAATCATCTTCTCTTTGCTGCAACAGTTGCCATATGTTAAGCAGTTACTATATGCTGAATAATAATAATAATAATAATAATAATAATAATTTATGAAACTTGTATGTCACCTGACTCTTAATGATTCTGGGCAGCTTACAACAATCAAAGAAATTACAATAAAACCAATAAAAGATAAAGATAAAAGATGGCAAGCGCAATGATGCAAAAAGAGCCAGGTCTTCATGGCTCTTCTAAACAACAGTGGAGTTGGAGTCATCTAGATCATTCCTTGCTTTTTGCCCTTTAGAGCTATCTGTTCCTAGAAGCTTACATTCCCAAAATGTGTGTATGTGTATCTATGTATGTATGAATGTGTAAGCCTTTTTTTTTTCAAAAAAAATTCTGCAGATACAAATACTGCAAAACCATAGTAGATACAGGCATTAAATTTTAATGACTTCCATCTGATAGAGTAAATTATTCAACAATGCTGTTTCTTTGAGCAAATTATAAGAGCAGATGATAATCTGTAACTCAGGCACATCTAACCCACATTGAACTTTTTGTGCTAAATCCTGAGCACAAGTTTGATTCTATCTTATTAGATGGTTGGCATGATTATCCAGAAATAGAAATAAGGACATACAAAAATCCAGTAACTGAAACAATGGTTAATATTCTTAAGCTTTTTGTTTCCAAGTATCTATCTTCTTTTGAATTTCTGAGCTACAAGGTTTAAAACCAGTTCTTTATAATGGTCAGAATATATTTTACCAGTCTTCCCCAAATATTCAGATAATAATCAATATTTCAACAGGTAAAATGTAGTTCCTTCCATCAGTTAATTAAATAATGCATTACACTTTATAGAGAGCTTTACTGAAAACCTGACTGAGCTTCTACTATTGCCTAGGTTCAAGGATCCATTATATGTGAAGGGGAATATAGAAGTTGCATTCAAGTATAGAATACCAAAGAAATGTTTTACAAAGTAAGCTCAACCACAATTTCATCAATCATTGTGCTAATTCTCCTTAAGTTTCCTTTTCTTTCTCTTTCATACAGAAGGAAATATGTGTTCTCACTTGAACCCAATGTGCTCTCACTTGAACCTAATATTATGGTTTCTACCATCCCAGTTTTATTCATTTATATATTCAGAAACAGTCCAAGAAAATTAACAGAATTGTTCAAATTTTTTTTCAAGTATATCAAACTAACAAGTGTAGGTTGTCTTATGATGCTAAGAATACTAAAACCTTTTCTCCTCAGCCTCACAGTAAATTTTACCTTAAGTAGAAATAATATCGTAACCGAAACACTTATAATGACTTTTCACTGTTCCCAATAAACCTGTTCCTTGTTCCTCTTATCTTCTCACATCCATTCAGACTTGAATAATATGGTAAAGCTGGAGCAAATATCTGCATACTAAATGAAGTGCCATGTGGTCTCCCATAATATGATCTGATGGATTAACCAATCTGAGTAGGAATTTATCCTACTGCACAGACTGGCGAATTGTTTTACCGGCTTCAGTCTGGTATTAGTTAATGCCAGCAATTCACTGCCTCAGCAGAGATAAATGTACTCAAACAGTAAGTCCTGAATTTTTTTTTTCTCAAAGTGATGAGGAAGACAAGCTTGAACATTAATGTTACCACAGTTTGAACCAAATTGAAATGCATTTAGACAAGATTTATTTCTTAAGCAAACAGGACTACATCTAAAAGTATCACTTTGTTGAAATATGGAAGTATTTCCAAAATTTTTAATACCAAAATGTTATGTCAAATTCAGCTTCATGACCACCCTGCACATTGTACTTGCTAGTCTAAAAAGGATATTATTGCACTTAGCTATTTTTTCCCATACAACACCCACTTCATTTCTCACTTTTAGTCTAGTACAGTGTTTCTCAACCTCAGCTACTTTAACTTGTGTGGACTTCAACTCCTAGAATTCCCCAGTCCACACATCTTAAAGTAGCTGAGATTGAAAAGCACTAATGTAGTATGATGAAATGGGAAAAAAATGGTTTTCAACTATATCAGAAGTGGCGAAGGGTATCTGTGGATAGAGCAGAATGCAGACGGGGTAGGACTGGATTTCTACTTGCTCATGTTCTGGAGGGATTGGGATTTTTTTCTTTCTATTTTTAGACTACAGTTTAATCTGCTTCCCAAGTTTTTTTCTGCTGAAATTCAATGATGCAATCAGAGGTGGATTTAAAGACAACACAAAGAAGGTTTGGAAGTCACATGCATTATTAGAGCAAAGATGATTACGCTTAATTTATACGAATAGGCCTGCATGAGTCTCAGATTTGCAGTCATGCCATATTCTCCCTTCTTATCCCTTTTTGTACTCGAAACATTTTCTACTTTTTCTCTTAAATTAAGTGCATTTTCCTGGTGACCAAATGTATGGAACTGAGGTTTGCTTAAACTCTAGCTACTGAGAACAAGCTAGAATCTGAATCCTCAAAGGATAAGGGAAAAGGCCTTTTTATTGCTACTCTTATTAAAACAATTGGAAGTCAGATGCAAATGCAGATCTAGTGCAAAGATGTGCCAGAGATTTGCCAATATATACCAGTCTACCTTCTAATTTCTGCCCATTTCTGCAATGTATTTAATAGGAGGTGTTTTCCTCTCCAGGCTCTGTTGACCATCCAACAGCATGGCCGGGACAGGGTGGGGAGCCATGTTAGAGTGCTGGAAATAACTTGCGCATCAATTACTTGTGAGCATCACAAATGGATATCCTGTTAGTAACAAATTCCCTAGAGTCACATTTGAAAAAGTGGCAGAATGATCTACTCACATGTTGTTCCTGCTATTTTCTTAAAAGGTTAACACTGCCTTAGCCTCTAAAGAATATAGAACAGAATGGACAGCAGTCAGTAAACAAGACCAGGGACTAGTCTTGTTTATACAATCAGTAGCTGGATTCACACACTGCATTAAGCCATAATATAACTGGTTAGCTTTTGGGTCTGTGTGAATCCAACACTACTGGGTTACTCAACAATGGCTAAAACAAACATCTTATAAAGTGAATCACAAAATAATCTGGTATTCCTTGGAGAGAGACAAAAGCTACTGCTTTCAATAAATATTTGGAGAGCCTAAATTTGAATAATATACATAGTTCTAGCCACTGCTTTGAATGTCAATCTTTAAAAAAGTGCACAATCAAGAAGACTGCAACTCCTCCACAAGGGAAGGTAACATTTGTGTTAGAAAAAGTGGAGATAAGAGGAAATGGATAATATTAGGTATGGTATGGGAAATGTGGATGATCATTTTTTTTTCTCTTCTGATAATAATAAAAGAGTCATCTATGAAATTGAATGAGGACAAGTACAGGATAAGGAGAGCTACACACAATATACAGATAAATTATGAAATTTATTACAAGATATGATAAGCAGCAACTTGGGTTTAAAAAAATTAAACAGTTCTTGAAAATAAAGCTATCAGTGGCTAGTCTATATTACTTTCAATAATAAAGGTTGCATGGCTCTAAAAACCAATTGCTGGGAATACTTGTGGAAGATCTCATAGGCATTTGCCAGGACTGGATACTGTAAAAACAGAATTTCAGACTAGGTAGCTTTTAATCTGATCCAGCAGGGCTGTTAATGTCTGTACTGTATTCCTATGGAAACTTTATTTTATATGAAGAATTATGAAATAATGTTTTGATAAACAAGTTTATCATTGATGTGCATACCTTAATATACCCCAGGTTATTTATTTATTTTTGCAATTTGTCTACTGCCTGAAACCTAGTAGACTCTAAGCAGCTTAGAAAATTTACATTCTAAAACTGTACAAATCAGTATTAAAATCAGTTAAATAATAAAATCCATAATCTCCTGATTTGATATCAAAAAATAGCTAAAATTAATCTAGCAATTGATATGACACCACTTTTTCTGTCTTCTTTTCAAAGAGGCAACAGAGATGGCTTTAGCATACATCATTGCCTTAAACAGTTACCAGAAGAAAAGAAATCAGTGGTATGCTACATTAAAATCAACTTTTCTTGAACACCTGTTTTGGGTATATGGGCTGGATTCCAAAAAAACAGTCAACATGCATACCAACAAGATTCTTAGGTTCTCTGCAGGTACGGAAGAAATTGCTTGGGTGTGTCTGAGGAAAAGAGGAAGTTCTGCTTACTTAGTCACTATTTCTTGCTTTATAATAATATATTGCTAAGTTCACATTACCTCAACAGACCCCTTACCCTGCTTGCCCTGCAGAAATTTCCCACAGTTCACTTTCATCTCAATATCATTTCTTTTCCTAATCAGAATCTGTACCTTCTATGGAGCTTATCCAACACTGCTGCACCCAGTCACCAAGATTTATTTGTCTTCTGCCTCATCTTTGCATGCAACTTCACTACTCTGCTTCCTTGCCATTTCTTTTCTTGAGGAGAAGATTCAGGATCAGCCACATGGAATTTCAACAATTTAAATATTTTAATTATTTAAATACATGTATTTAACTTATTTTTGTTAAAAGATAAGAATTTCTGAAAGTAACATGTTAACAGAAAACCTAAAATCAAAGCCTGCACATACCAAATCAACCCTTTTAAGTGAAAGAGGATTCCAAACACCAAGGGGCATCTACCACTGGTGTTAGACCACTTCATGAGTGGCTTTAAAGGAATCAGCTGAAAAAGGTGGATTTATTTTGCCTCCGCCTGTAGATTTCCTTGATTAGATTCAAGAAGGCTAGTCTGATCAATCCACCCTCCTCAAATTTATGCTTACAAACACCAGGAAAACCTCTGGGGAACTCACCAAGAAAAACAAACCCAAATTTGGATTAATGAAATCTCTACTTAATTGCACTGATGTAAGTCTTTATGCCAGGGATTAGCAACCTTTTCTGGTCCCAGATATCCCTTCTCACACAATGGTATGGGTGTCCCAGTCTTATGCAGAAATTTTGACAATACTTTGGTATTCTCATGACACTTCCAGCACTTAAAAGGCTTTGTGATTATGCCTGATTTGGGGGATTCTTTTATTTTATTTTGGGGTGTCTAAGAACAACTATTAATATCTAGCAGAAGCTATATTCATACCTCTGCTTTGCAGTGAAGAACATGAAAAAAACAGCATTCACCAAAAAAAAAAATGTAAACCCCATGTAGCAATATCTAATAAAAACATTTATCTCAACTCTACCAGAGCTACTTTTGAATCAATTAAAGTGTCTGCCAAGAACTATTTGGCAACCTACATTCACCTTTTTATTTTAAAGATTTTTTTTTTTTTGGTCACAGGCAGAAAAGCTCCACATGATAGTTGTATGGAGCATGGGGGTCCTCTGGAAGCATGATATGTCCATAAAATCAAAAGCACTAAACATTTCTCATCTCCAATATATAATTAGGTTATGACAGAAAATTTCTTTGTCACTTAAGATATCCAAGAAAGATACTATAGCTAACAAACCCCATGGGGTTCACTTTGACAGAAATAAAATAATAGTTCTAGGCACCATGCGTATTATGAACCATGCATATGATTAACCAAATAATGAGGTTAACTACATATCTCCATATCTACAATACAAGGATGAAAACTGTACTGAAGATTTAAGACTGAATTTTTCTGAAGGAAAGAGTTTTGAAAATGAAGAATGATATGAGAACCCAAGGAGTGACTTGCTGAATCAGACAAAAATGCAACATTACTTGCAAAAATCCCATGGAATGTAAGTATAATAGAATTTTAGAACAGGAGCTTAGAGGTCGGCTCCCCCAATTCCTTGCTCAGTGTAATACTGTTATAACTTCATCATCCTTGACAGTTAGCTGACCAGTTTTTATTTAAATGCCTCCAGCAAAAGACAGCCCACCACACAAGGGAACATAAGAACAGAGTCATCTTGCGTTCTTGAATAAAAAAAGAGAGGAGAGGCTCGTTTGTGAACTACATTTTGTCCATCCCTCCTCAGGATTTCTCTTTTCTGGGGTAACTGTTTAGGCTTGTCTGTTATTACCAAACAAAAACGCATAATCTATCTGGCACAGGATTATGCGATCATATTGTTTCCCATAAGATCTTAAAAAATATTAAGAGGCAAACTTCAAAACACCTTTTATTTATAGATTGTGTTTTGAATTATTTATACCTTGCTTTGACCCTTGCTTCAATATAGCTATTAGGTAGATTTCAAACTAATTACCTTCTATGCTGCCTTTCCCACTAGCTATATTTCATTTTGAAGGCAAAACACGATTTTAGCTCTCAACGATATTTGTAATCACTTAATCTTAAATATTGTTTGTTTCTAGTTTTCATTAAAAAGTGCAAGTACTATTTATTCTATATATTTAGTGCTGGTATAATTAAGAGTTTAAGGCAACAATTTCCAATGCACCAGGAAGTAATTCCTGCTGAAAACTGAAACTTAATTGTAAGTGAACATCTAAAAAAATTGCACTATTACAAAAATAGTAGTTTCTATACAAGCATACACACACACACACAGAGTAAATATGTGAACTTTAGTAGTTGTGTTGCATCTGGCTTTTATTATTCACTGAAGGAAAAAATGCTTTTCAGGCTTGGAAATAAACTAAGAAATCTCTTTATTATTAGTCCTTATTTTCCGGAGCTGAACACAACTGTCCTCTGGCTAAAAGTGAAATGAACATTCGTAAAGGCTCTATAAGTTTCCAAAATGCAACTGTTCCATTAATATTACAAATGTGAAGATTCAAATTTGACATTCTGCTTAGAATTAGAACTGGGAATGATGTGTCAAAATAACCATGAAAAAGATCTTCAAAGCCTTGAAATATTAAAAACAGTAAATGCTACAATCAGGGTGAAACAGAAAAGCTTAAGCAGCAGGGAAATTGACAATATGTGCCTGGCTGTGTTTTTAACTCTAAACTGCAGTCCAGGACTTCAGGAAGAAGCCTCAGCAAGCCTTGGTTTCGCATTCCAATCCCTTCTGCCAGTAATCCTGCGAAGAAGAAATGAGACGCTGGCTCTTCCAATTTAAACTGAGCATGAGTTAGCATATTATCCAACACCTAATTATTAGTACAGTAACTGTAACTAGCTGAAACTTCATAAACTGTACTCTGAATCTGACTCATTTCATTTTTAATACTTTGGATTAACTACAGTTGGAGTTTATATGGTAACCCAAATTGTGTGATTAATCTAAAGCAGAAACTCACTGGACTACATGGAGGACAAGGGACATTTTTAAATCTATGATTTGCTTTTTCATGATGCTAAATTGCAGTTTACAGCTATGTCTGCGCTGAATCTGCACACTCACACTGGAAAGGCAGCACCATGGATATATTCTGGGACAATTTGAAGATGTGCAACAGTGACATATGATCTCCATAAAAATGGCATAATTTCCTTAATGTAAGTGCTTTACACATTGAATTTAAATATTGTATAATATTTAAAACAACCCATAGTGTGTAATAGAACAAGTCTTAACCTGTAGCTCTTGGACCAAACTATCATAAATTGCAGTTCAGCTATTAACACATTTAAGTAACATTCTCTTCCCATTTTAAAAGCAACCCTTCTCAATGAAAAAAAATAAATGGCAATGATTATGCTGTCCCTTACAAAATAGATTTTGTCATACATATAATTAAGACTTTCATAATCTGCTGCACAAAGGCACAAGCTGAGTATTTCCCAATTCTGGAGCACTCAACTATAAAATAAATTGGCTTTAAACTGTAAGGCAGATAAGCTTCCTCTTTCTAAAAAAAGAGCTTTCCAGCTTCTAGAGTACCCATTTTGTTAACAGAAAGTCAAAAGACCACTCTTGTCCAAAATACCAAGGACTCAAGGATTCTGCATGGCACAATCTTCAATGCATTTTTTCAAAACAGTTTTACAATTATTAACTGGCAAAGACTAAGTTACATTCATTTCCTGCTAATGGAATATGCCATAATATGCTTTGTATGTTACCACAATTTTTCCTCCTCTTGTGTCTTCTATTACTGCAAGTCAGATAAATGTTTGATAGGCGTTTCATTTACTACATATTCAGAGATAGGGAAGTTGTGCCTGCGGAATCACACAGCTATGAAGAGACTCTAAATTTCTTGTTATAAAGCAGTATGTCAGATCTGCAGTATGTCACTGATCTCTAATGCTATAGTCCAAACCCATTCTCATGTCCACTAAAGTCCTACCAACCAACTTCCTTATTCCCATTGTGTACAGTGGTACCTCGGGTCACGGACTTAATTCGTTCCGCAACGCTGGTTGCGACCCGAATTGGTCGCGACCTGAATCAAATTTTCCCATAAGATTCAATGTAAATACGGTTAATCTGTTCTGACCCCTACGAATTTGGTCGCCAACCGATTTTGATCGCGACCCGAATCAAATTTTCCCATAAGGTTCAATGTAAGTACGGTTAATCCGTTTTGAACCATATGTATTTTTTTTAAAACCACAAAAATATGACACAAACTACAGTACAGTACTGTACGAAGAGAGAGAACGCTAACCTTGCTCGAGGTAACTTCTGGCATGGAGAACAGGAAGGTGGGTGGGGAGGCGGTTATTGCTTGGAGGGAGAGTCCCCCTCCCTACAGGAAGCCACGACCACGTGTCAGAGCAGGGAAGATGATTGCGGATCCTGTTTGTCACCCGATGCGGAGTTCGCGAACGGAAGCAAAATTTTGCGAATGGTGCTGTTTGTGACCCGAACTGGTTGTGAACAGAAGCGTTCGTGACCCGAGGTACCACTGTACTGTCTCATCAACTTCCAGAACTATATTCCTATTGCCATATAACTCAGAAGTCTAAGCAATATAATATGGTGACCATTTTTCTTTTTTGCCTCCTATATTTATTCAGAAACATGATAGAAACAAAAGGCAAAATATTTAAAAGCTTTTAAATCATGTTTAATACTAATAAAATAGCTTCTTTTTTATCTTTAATGTTAAGTTAAACAGAGTTCTACGAATCTCTAATCAACACTGTACAAATACCATTGTATTGAAATAATGTAACATATTAGAGTATGTATATTTTACAACAATATAATAATAAAAACAAAAAAAGAAACATGATAAAAGCTGCAATGTTTATCAGGTCATCAGTTAATTGATCAAAACATTTTAAATCAGTAAAAAGTGACCAAATTATCTAAACATTATCATGGGGGGGAGGAAGGGAGGGAGGGATCTAACATCTAAATGGGTGATGCAATCTTAGAACAAACATTTGCCCTTCTATCACATAGACATCGTTTTAAAACAATATAAGTTTTTTTCACTCAGTATTCATATTTAGAAATATTCATATAATTTTATTTTTATAAATAAAATTATATGAATATATCATAAAGGCAATATAAAAACTGGAAAATGCCTAAAAGGTTTTGTTAAAAAGTAGAGAACTGTCCTCACAACAGTTCCAAAATTTTTCTAATTTTAATTATCATCTATAGAAAGGCACTCTTTGTATTTCAGGGGTATGATCCTAGAAGACTTAGGTTATTCAAAGTAGGAAAAGCAGACAAGCATGGCTTCTTGAATTTCTTCTAACACCTTTACTAGCAGTGGCCATAGGAGATGTCTATATACTCTCTTGTATAAAAAAATCATGTTTCACATGTGCATGGAGTTTCTGCTCTTCCGTCATATAGCAACTCTATGTGTTTGTATGCGTGCATGGAATAGTAAAAGGCAAGCTGCATAAGAACCACTTTGGCTCAAGGGCCAGGAGCAGAAGATAGCTTTATTTATTTAAAAGATTTATATGGCTGCCCATCTTAAGCAACTCTGGGCAGCTCACAACAATTTGGAATGGAGCAGTTACCAACATCCATATCCACCTTTCCCATAGAGATGTGTTGGGCAAGTTTTCAGGATTTCTTTTCTCTGCTGCTTTCTGCCCAATCTGCCTCATTTTTAAAGATGATCTTTCTTTTGCTGACTTTGCTATACACCAAATTTGGTCCCATTCTCTTCTATTTTCAGAGACTTATCCCACTGATCGACAGTATTCCAAGTCTCTTTATATAACTTATTTCCAACATTCCATTGGGTTGGAAAAATAAAGGAATGACTGATGGGTGCAAGGAGTTGGGGAACCCAGCACTAATTTATTATCTCAAAACCACTTTGGGCTGGTGTCAATAGTTTGTGCATCTGAGTATGGATTGCAACATATTCAGCTCAGTGTTTCTACTTTCTCCCATTTAATGAGCATTTCAATTTTCACATAGCTGCAAGGTACTGGGGCACAAATGAGTTGGTGGATGTATAACCTAGCTTTGCCCCTTGTCATTCTACTGTAACTACATTAGTATTATTTCACTGCTACAGTCCTCTTTCTAAATAGCTATAGGTGAGTTACATTATTCTGAACTTCTAACAATACATACAGAGATTACTACATAATCTCACCAGAGAGCAAACAGAGAGCAAGTCTGGGGAGGGGGCTGGGTACAGAGAAGGTATAACTGTGTACAAACTATTTTTGTCAGTTATCTAATTCATTTTTCAGCAAATCCTATCCTTAAACTATGAAATAATAATGAAACTCACAATCCAATGAATAAGAAAAGTTGTGGAGCAAAGTGTAACATGAAACAATTCTGAAAGGGCTGTATCCATAGTCTCCTTTCACTAATGGAACAGGTATTAGTGGCAGATGGAATTCTGTCTTTCTCTTTCCAAATCCCCTAAACTTAGTCTGGATATTCAGGAGTTTATTCCAGGATAGAAGATGAGAAGAAAGACTCTTATGCAAGATGAAGTTCACTCACACAACACTGGATTAGCAGAATTATCTCTAACTGGTGATGGGAATGGGATTGTCCCAAATGAAAGGTCTACTCAGGATAACAGTTTCACCATTTTGTGGGGGAGTTTAAGAATATGGATACCAAAGATAAAAAAGCCCAGGAATTGTAACTGGCTCTGCACAAGTAGCAGTAACAAAAGATCAATGGCTGCCTTTTCGTAAGACCTAAGCGACAGCAATAGGAAGAAGCAGCATCAGATCTCTCTCTTGACTATACCCTGGAGGACAGCCTAAGGCCTTGTTAGGCAGGGACTATGGTTTCAGTGACACCCATCTGAGCCCCACTGTGAGCAATTTTGAGCAATTCTTCAGGCACTAGATCATTAAAACTCATGCCAGGCTTGAACTAATTTGAACAATACTGCATCCATAGTATGCAGCATCGTTTTCTCCTTAGGTAGCAGACAGGGTTCTTCAGATCTATACATGCAGCTACTTATATGCTGGATCACTCCCTATCTTGTCTTGTAAGGCTCTCTAGGGACTTTGTCCTCCCAATGGTGATTGAGATACTTAACACTCAATTTGTTCAGGCACAGTTTCCTGACTCCTTAAAAGTGGTGGCAGCAAGATTCTTATTTAAGAAAACATTTTTGGGCAGGCTGATTTTAATAAGTATAGGCCTATTTCATATTTAGCCAACCTGGCTGAAAAGGCAGTGGTACTGTAACTGCAGGAACATTTAGACTGCCTTTACGCTTTTTAATCTGGGTAAAGACCTGGATTAGGCATGGAAACAGTCTTGATCTCCTTGATGCATGATCTATAAAGGGAGGGAGATGGTAACATTACCCTGTTGAGACTCTTGGACCACAGATTAAGTGTGGCACAGGATGTGCAAAGCATTCCTTAACTATATCATCTGTGTAATAGCCATCACTGGCAGAAGCATTCTGAAGAGGCAAGAGAAGGAAAAAGGTCATCATACTTGAAGCCAAGCCCTCAGCAATGAATAAGGGAAGGAAGGGAATGGAAAACACTGGGAAGAGCAGCATGTGGGCCAGCACACAAACCATATGGAGAAGCAGAAGAGAGTGGTACTGTCAGCTCTGTGAGATAGTCCAGAAAGGATCCATGACCAGATGGGCTAATTCTACTTTATAATAAGGTTACATTAACAGAATCTTGCAAGTCTGAAAGTATATTTCTCCCCTGTCACCTTTATAGCCCAAGAAACTTAGGGAGGGTTCCTTCTGAGATGTTTGCCACACCTCCATTTCTTCTGCAGGCTAAGCTGCCTCTTGTCCAACCATTCCCCTGGCTGTGGCTCTTCCCCGTCTCCCAAGGTCATTCCCACATACCATTACAGGTGCAGTGTGCCAGCAGTTTGCCCTATTCAACCCATAAGACCTCTTTGGATTTTGTCTTAAGCTGAAACCTAAAATAACCAAAATCTTCCAGACTTCGGTTTTGCTGAACCATACCTGCCTGGAAATATTTGTCCAAAATTGCAAGACCCAATGTTTTCCTTGGGCTTAGGAGTTTCTATTTCAGGTACATACTCTTGGTTATTGTACTGGTGCACTTAAGGAAACTGGGGATTAGAGTTGCTGCTTTGCAGTGAATCTGCTTCTATAACTCAGCGCATTATCAGAAAGTGATATTGAGAGATTTCTGCTCAGCCTCCTGTAGGATCCTGCATTTTTTTTTCTTCCTGTGTTACTTAGCATCTATATAAAGTCATTGGGAACAATCACTCACAGGACTGGAGCTAACTGTTACCAATATACTGATACTAAGCTACATTTTTCCTTTTCTGTGAGTTCAGTGCTAGATGTCTCTGGGGCCTCTAAATGTCTCCAGGCTGTAAGGTATTGGATGCCGGAGAAGCACAGGTTCTTTACAGTATGCAACTGTACCCTAGTATAAAATTCTAATTATATAAGAATTCAATCCTATATTCTGAGCCCCATATCATCTACACCTAGAAGTGTTTCCAATGCTGTACTTAACTAGAGGCCAGGCTGACTAGCATCGAAGCAAGAGGTTGGCAATTAAGTCTATCTCTTTGGCTTAGAATCCATCCATCTCCCACAAGGCTTCTGCCCCTTCTAGTATATGGCAACTTTAAATTTAAATGGTATATAGCAATAACTAGTAAATCATTTCACATTGGCATGTCCCCTGATTTCCTTCTACATATTGGTTACAACACTTAGTAAGCTATAGGGCTTACTAAACAATGATTAGCAAACTCAGGGAGGCAGTGAAGGACAGGAAGGCCTGGCGCTATATGGTTCATGGGGTCACGAAGAGTCGGACACGACTTGACGACTGAACAACAAAACAATTAGAAAATATTGAACTTCAGCATAATTTAGCAGATTATATCCTCTTCCCAATGAACTGAGGGAACCCAAACCTGTTCACTATTTAAGTTATATTATTCCCATTACCGACGGCCTTTTTGCTGAGCGCATTTTAATGCCCTCCCCTTTGCAATTATGGAGGGCGGATGAAATTGAATCCATGTAGTGGCCAGGCAATGCCCTTTTGCTTCTGGTGAACCTGAAACCCTAAAACAAAATTTTTTATGGTGTCAATTCTATTTTCTATGGTGTAATTAAGAACTACATTCTTAATTAATTCACCCCTGTAATGGAAATATTCCCCATCTGTTAGCTAGAAGTCTTCTAAGTAATATATCCTGCATTCACCCTTTTAATTCTTAAGTCATATCAATATTTATTAATAGAACCACACATGTATTAAACTGTTAAAGTGTTATATTTTTAGATGGTACTTTGGGTTGTTTTTAACTTATTTTGTACTGGTTTTGGACCATAATAAAATTAATTGATTGATTGGGATAACAAATTGAAAACACAGTGCAAACAAAATACAATTAATATTGATTCTGGAGGCTGGACTTTAGGATTCAGGAGAAATGCCTGTTCTGGATGGGACAGGGATCAGATTTGCATTGTTAATGCTGAATACATTACCACCAGTAGCAAGGAAAGCCTTTCTAATCTCCAGCTGATAAACCTACTTCATGCCTACCTAGAAGAAAGAGAACTGGCTTTGGTGTCTGATGTCATTTTCCTCAATAAATAAATGAACAGTATAATGTTTTTGACTCATTTGTTTAACTGGGTTCTCTTTATCTAGTTTTAGGACTTGTGGGGAGAACAGATCATGTTTTAGGTCATATTTATGCAGAAATATTGAAAATTCAAAAGGGTTCACAAACGGTTAAGCACCACTGTACTTTGAGGAGTAACTCTTGAAGCCAGTGCAAAAACTGCAGATGGGGCAGCACGCAGTGGCGTATGTGATTAGTGGTGCATCTGGAGGATGTACAAAACCTTATGCTGAAACAATTTTACTACCTCAAAGCCCAGTTCAAGGTGCTCAGATGTTATATAAAACTTTGTATAACTTAGAGCTAAGCTACAGTACTTCCAGGACTGCCTGTTCTCATATAGTATGTCGCACATTGCCAGCTAATACCTTTAAAAAAGCAAGCTACTATACAAAGCCTGAAAATATTAAATAAGATAGTAAGACATGCTGCTATAGATAACACCAGAATTTTTAAGAGGACTTATTAAAAAGACACAGTTTAAGAACTGTTTCATATATGCAAGATGCTTCCACTGATTGCTAAATGTAACTAGCTGTCAGAGGAAATTGTAACAGCACAATGTGCTAAAGTTTGTTCACATATATCCCCAGGAAAGTGAAACTCTCCAACTATAAGGAAGTTAGGATGTTTTAAAGCTTTAAATACTTAGAAGTTTACTTGAACACTGTGTCAGATCATTTTGGCAGGAGTTGGGAAGGCTGAGAAGTTCAACAATCCATATGTCTGCTTAATAATTTTAAAGTGGTGTTATTCTCACTTCTTAAAATGCCCCAGTGACACCATAAATGTCAGCCTGCGCATCCTACCTTCTTTAATTCAGATGGAATACTATGGTTTCCTTACAGTACAGGGTGCAAGGTGCAGCTTTCCAGATACACCTGGCTGATATATGTGAAATATGTTCAGAGGTGGTCAGTCCTTCCCCTTCACTCTCCCCATGACAAATCCTGAAGTAATCGCCCAACAAGTCCCCCTCAAGTATATTGTCATCAAGATGCAATTAGAGTTACTGGAGCTAAAAATATTAGTCATATTTTTATTCAGCTTTTTTATTCAGTGAACATGATCTCCCTTACATCTGAAACAACTGCTAACATCAAAAACACGCTGCATCCTGAAAAAAGTAAAAGAAATCAGCACATAAAATCTGTTGTCATTTTCTTTTTTAATGGGCACAATCTTTATCTCAAGAAGCCTTAGCAGTGTAGTCTGAAAATACGGTTTCTGTAAGTTAAATAAACGTGAACTATGTCACGCATAAGACCATCAGAAAATGCATTTTGGTCCTATTGTCCAGACATAATACAGCTTTTTAAATTGTGATTTTTGTCATTTTGTACCTTTCCAGTTTTAGCTGCTTTGACTACTTCGGGGAGAAATACAGGGTACCAATTCAATATTTTTTAATTAAATCAATTACAATGTTTTAATGCCCTATATACTTCCCAAGCATTTCAAAGTTTGTAACTTAGATCTAGTTAGCCTGATTTGCACTCTCCTACTTTCTGCTCTGAAGAATTAGCAAACAAAACCCTATTAACCATTATTTCACTAAAGATGTCAGAGCTAAGTTAGAGGGGCCCATTCTCAAGAGCTGCCTCATAACTATGAGAGTCTTTCACCAGTCTGAACCTGAGCATTTTTTCTACAGCAATTTTCTTGCTTAATAAGACATGCTCTGGTTGCATATATTATCAGCAATATAACCAGATAAGCACTATTCTATTTCTGTGACATATTAAACATTATCCAAATGAAACATAAGTAAAAGAACTGCTATAAAAAATCAATCAAAATAGAAATAGAATAGAAATAGAAAAAGAAAAAGAAATATATACATACACACACACATGCGCACACACGCTTACACTTTGACTGATTATGTGTCATCAAGTCAGTGTCTACTCTCAGTGACCACATAAATGGATTTTCTCCAGGATAATCTGTCTCTAACCTGGTCTTCCAGGTCTTCCAACAGTGCCCTCATCACCACTGTAATTGAGTCCCTCCACCTTGCTGCTGGTCATCTTTTTTTTCTCTCTTTCCTTCTACCTTTCCCAGCATTATAGCCTTCTCCAGAGAAGCAGATCCTTGCATAACAGGTTCAAAATATAATAATTTGAGCTGGTCATTTGTCCCTTCAGTGATTGATTGATGGATTGATTTCTTCTGTTCCATTTGTTTGTTCTCTTGGTTATCCATTATATTCTCAGGAGTCTTCTCCGACACCAAAATTCAGAAGGATTAATATACTTTCTATTCTGTTTTTCAAAGTCCAACTTCCACATCCGTAGACTGCCACCACTGCCTGCCCAATTCGGATCACAGCATCTGAGTATTTTTTCTGAGGTCTTCATTGCTATCCTACCAAGCGCTAGAATTGGTGTATTGCTTGACTTCTGATTCATTTACTGTTGATAGTCAATCCTAAAAAGCAGAAACTATGCAGCTCTTCAGTACCTTCATTGTCAGTTCTAAGGCTGATTCCTGTACGTACCATGCTCCTTGACTTTCATTACTAGAGCTTCCAGATCATTTGCATTTTCAGCTATCAGAGTAATGCCATCAGCATAATGCACATTACTGATGTTTCTTCAGTTTTAAAATCAGAGCTACCTTCTTCCCTTTGTAATCAGCATATAGGTTTTTAAAATTATTTTGTTTTTCTAATGCAAATATTATTCAAGTACATATATATTTCAAATACATGTATATGACTATTTTTTTAACCTACTGTATTTTGTAAAATGAGTCCCATATTTCATTATATTTGTCCATATAAAGTCTACATCTATAGGCAATCCACTTGTAAGTAGCAAGTGCAATCAGGTCTTCGATCCACTGAATAATTGGGGCTATCCATTTATCTTTCCAATGCTGCAATTCCAGTCTTTTGACCATAGTAACGGCACGGAGAATCCATTTATGTTGTCCAACTGTCAAATTCTATGTACTAGCTACTGTATATAGTTCAAAAGAATATTATCCTCTGAAAATTTTAGCTTTTGTTGCACAATAATATTTATACAGTCCACTACTTTCTCCCAAAACTTGGTAAGTATAGGACATTGTAGAAACATATGTTTTAAAGAAGCATTATCATTATTACATCTCCAACAAAATGCTGTTTTTGACAATCCTTTACTATACAAACTTAATGGAGTCCAACAAATTCTAAAAATTATTTTTTATTGTATAAGATGTAATTTGAGATCCACTGACACTCTCCCATTGTCTGCATGATATAGGAACCTCTGATTCTTTATTCCACTCATTTCTTAACATCTTTATATTGAACTGATTTATTGATACAAATTTCTATAAAAACTAATCATAGGTTTTTTAGTTTTAAAGATTTTAACATATTTACTACATAGATACCGGGACAGAGATACTGGGAATACTTACCAGTGAAAGACCTGGTAAGATCTTGGCTAACTGCTTAAAGCAAAAGAAAGACAGGGCAATGATTCCAATAATGATAGATGAAAGAGATGAAATTATAAAACTTCAATGGACATAAATTGTCAATTTTTAAAATTTTATTCACAATTATATAGTAAACCAGAGAATGTATCAAATGAAGATAGAGGCCTTTTTAAACAAAATTAACTTAGCATATAGGTGAGAGTAAACAGCCAGTCTGTTTTGCTCTCTGCAGTGCAGTTTTCTGGTTAGAGGTTTTGCATGAGGACAATGAGATGTTCTGCGATTCTGATTTTTTAAGCACACTGCAGAGCTTGATGTGGTTGTCACAATCAAAGGCCTTTCTATAACCAAGGAAGCACAAATTGACTTATTTTTTGTATTCTTTGGCTTTCTCAATTACCCAATGTGCATCAGCAATAATGTCTCATATTCCTCAGCCATTTCTAAAGCCAGCTGGAACATCTGGGGACTTCCAGGGAAGAAATGGCAAACTGAAGATGGCTCTGCTAAAGGCAGAGCTGACGACTGTGGTGGAACAAAGTCAGTGAGTAGACAGGCTCTTCATAATTCCTCTCCAGACAAAGAGAGGATCTGAAATCTCCCACAAGTGCTCCATACAATTATTCCTCATGAGGAGACCTCAAGACAGCAGTCTCCAGTGGGTTTAGAGCTCTGGGAGATGAGCGAATAACCATCTTGCTGAAACTGCGGTTGGCGCCTTCAAAAAGGTCTCTGGGTTTGCATACTTCCTTTTCTAATCACTTTTGGATATTGTTTGTTAACTGCTTTTCAGCTATTAGGAACCTTTGGATCAACACATTTTACAGCACCAGGTGAGTTTCCTTCAATCTTTAGCAAAAGAAGTTTTAAGTCCAAGTTTAAGGACTTTAAAAAATTCTTTTGGAATAATCATAAAGGGCTGATTAGAACTTTGATTTTAGAAAGTTACAAATGGACTAAGGGTCCAGAGGGATTTGAAATAAGATATTGGAATTAACTGTAAGAATCCTTCCCAGGGGAAAATGCTTATGTTTTGAATTTGTTTTTTTTTTTTAAATATGATGAGATTTTGAAGGTAGGACATTAGAGGGAACCAGAAGGAATTGTAACTAAGATTACAGTTAAGAAAGAACACTTACATTTGACATACTAATATAGAATGGAGCAAAATATTTTAACATTCAACATATTGAAGGATATTTTTGAACAATGGACTCAGAAGTTAATTTTAAGAGTGTCTGTCTCTATAGATAGACTGTGTTTAAAATATGTTATGAAAGAGGAACAACTTTTACCTGACAAGATTGAGACTGATCTCAATCTCAGTGAATTTAAAAATGACAGGCTACGAGAATGATACGGAAAAAGATACTACAGTAGACATAGAAAAGAAGCCAGCTGATGTCTTAATAATTAAAAGGGATATACAAATAACAAACCAAGAGAGTGATCTGGGTAATTTTCCTATATTGGATTTACAAAAGAGGCTTGTTAATGATTTGAAGAATTTTGTGATCAGGGACAAAGAAAAAATAAAAAGAAATCAAGTTCTGGGACATTATTTGAAGGGACTAAAGATCAAGATTGTTAAAAGTAAAAGGAAGAAATAGAAAGTTGGTTTATTTGATCAAGGTTAAATAGATATGTTATCTCTGGTAACCCTTAATGGACTTTTGCTGACATCAGGACTGAAATGACAAGGTTTTATGGATTTGTTTATTGATAAGAGATAGGGAAGAAGAGATCATTTGTTGTATTTTAAGAGAAGGTGATAAGTTACTAAAAAATTTTATACTTGTGATGAAGGGGGGAAGTTGTTTCTTTATATATTTCTTTCCTTTTTCTTTCCTATATTCTTATTTTTATTTTATTTTCTATTTTTCTTTGTTTTTTCCTGAACTTTTTTCTTTTTTTTAGTTTGTATTAGTTTTTATCTTTTTAACTGTAATTTTTAATAAAATTACTATTAAAAAATAAAGTCAGCTGGAACATCTGGCATATCCCTTTCCATGTAGAGCTTTAACCTGTGTTGAATGATACTAAGCATTATTTTGCTAGTATGCAAAATTAAGGATATTGTATGATAGTTTGCACACTCTGTTAAGACTCTTTTCTTTGGTATTGGTACTGACCTCTTCCAATATGACAGCCACTGTGTCGTTTTCCAGATCTACTGCAAAGGTTTAGTTAAAATCTTTAAAAATTCTTCTTCAGTTGCTTGCCATTTTTCTGTGGATATTCCACCAATTCTTCTAGCCTTCCAACTTGGTAATGACCAGAATGCTGATCTAACTTTACCTTTTAGTATTAAAGCTTCTTGTAAGTATAGAATATATTCTAAGGGATCTTGAATGTTGGCATGTCTATTGTACGGAATTTCATTCTACTTCTTCCATCTTTGTTTAATCTTCTTTGAATGTTACTATCAGCATCCTGCAGTGTACCAGTTTGATATGGCAACCTCCAAAATCTTTCCTTGTTTTTCCATGTCCGTTTCCATCTTCAGTGTCTTTACAGAAGTTACTGTAATACTGCTTCTTGTCTCTTCTAACAGCTCTCTGAAATTCTTTGTTAAGTTCCTTCCTGAGATTATTGTTTTTCTTGGCTTGGGCTTCTCTGCTCTTCTTGGCAATTTCTACCATTTTCTGACACACAGTTTGCTTTCTTCTTTTTCCTGGTCTTTGACAGTCTCTTTTCACATTCATCATTAACTTACTTGATTTCATTCCACAGTTCCTCTGTTTTTTATCAATGAGGTTCAGGACTTCAAAGTAATTCCTGATGTTCTCTTTGAAAACGGTGATTTTATGCCCAAGATCATATTATAAAAACTGGTTGGCTTTCTTCTGTTTTAGTTTGACTTGAAGCCTGACATGAACAGTTTGTGATGTATTTCACAGTCAGCCCCTTTCCTATAATAACTGAGCTTCTCCACCTCCTTTTACCATAACAGAGATGGGGAGAAGAACCAGGGGCTTGGCTTTATTTCATTGTAGAGCTTAGGGGTCATGGTATTAAACCATCAGATGCTGCCCCAACCAAAAGTAAATATTTTCCCAGGCATGAATCTCAACCTTCTCATTAGCAAGTTTATGAAGATGAAAGTAGTAATATTATAAGAATCCCAGCCTTTAGAACAAAAATATGTCTGCGAACATGAGGGCAGTGATTTTCTGATTCTTTTTTTCACATCTAAATGTGTTTTTTTCCTCAGACACCAGGTGTTCCATGGTAGTGAGCTATTTAGGTAATGGTCACTTGGGTTTTTATCAGGCTGAGAACCAGCCATTATGTATGGTTTCGCCCCTCAGAGGAAAAATGCAAACCAATTCTGCAAGCCTTCTGCATCAGTTGAGCAATGATGTAGCACAAGACCTACCACATCTGGGCTGCAAAAATCCAAAGGACAACAAGATAACAGCAAGAAACTAAAATTATCTGTATCTTGTGGCTAATTAGAATTTTACAGTGAAGATCTGGTAGACCTACTCAACACAGGACCTTAGCCTGAATCAATTCCACAGGTTGGGTTTCTCAAGGACTCAGACCTAGTATCACCATCTTATATGAACAGCACTGATGCTGTGCTAAATTTCAAAACAATGAAAGCAGAGAGGTAAAGAATAATGTCTTAGAAATGAAAGTCTATTTGAAAGTAACCAAGTCCCCCTAGATGTCCTTGCAGGCTTGATGAGCATTAGGTGAGTTTAGACACTTAACAGAATATCTTTGAATAATCTTGAAGCAGATCAGATTTAATGGACACCAGTTGAGTAAGGGTAGCACAGCTCCAGCTTCAAGTATAACCTGTCTACTTAAAGGAAAGACTGAACATGAATGTAGTAATAAAATATATGAACAAATAGCCAACCTGGAGTGCTTGCACACCAGTAGATCTATATATGGATTCAACATTTAAGTAGGGCAATTTCTTTCCTGCAGCTAGAAGAGCACAGCACCTGCTTTTCTCAAAAAAAGAACTACTTTCTCACAACCTATCTCTAAATTATCTTTGTATATTTCAGTTCAAATATTTCCCAGATTTTGTTTTGAACAATGGCTAGTATTCTGGAAACACTGTTTAATTCTAATACAAATAACTTCCCCTTTAGTGTATAATATTAAACCATTGGTAAGGCACAAAATATTTTCTTATGAAGCCTGTTATCTAGAGCTCAAAAAATGAGATGAAATATCTAGATCTTGTCATTTCAAAGATGAATAACAGATGTGAATGACTCTTTCCTGCTGAAGATTCATACATGGAAGCTAAGAGCTGCATTTCAGATTTTTAAATAACTGTTTAAAAACTCTATCTGGTAACACATTTTCTTTGAGAACTTTCACGCAGGGGATGCTTTCTATATATGTGTTCAACACTGTAACATTGAGCAATAGCCTGTATGCAAATAATAATCAACTGACTAAACTCATATTTCATTTTCATCATAATGCTCCATCACATTCAGGGAAATCAAATGGGGTGTGTATGTGCATCTATGTCAGAAAAACAGAAAGAGAGAGAGAGAGAGAGAGAGAGAGAGAGAGAGAAGGGCAAGCCCACATTGTCACATAAGGAACAACCCACATGAAAGCCTACATCTGTTAAGTAAAAGAGGCATCACATACTTGATCTTAGAATAAAGAGCCCACAGATGAAACTTTTTCTGCAACATCCATTGTCCAACATGACTAGACAGTCTTGAAAAGAGCTGAAAAACTAACACACAACAATGCTATTTCCATGTTAAGGAATGTGCCGTCTCAGCGAACAAGACAGTTTCATGCAACTTAAAATGTCAGATCAACTGTAACCCATTAAAATATTTATGCAGGAAAAACAGTAGGGTGCTATAAAAAGAATAACATTTTGGTTTTTTTCTTTGTAATTTGCAATTTAAACATTTCTATCCCAAGGGCAAAGCTTCCTTCCAGTGAACTGCACCTCTCAAATGTCACAAGAATAGAGCAATAATTCCACTGTAAAAATGGCCTCAGAAATTATTCTTGTTTAAATAAGGAGAAAAAAATCAGATCATAAGAGTCTAAAAATAGTTGTCAAAATCAGACCTAAAAGTGCAGATTGCAATCATTTACATACATGTTGAATAATAAAAATGATACTCAAAATAATCATGGCAATAAGGAGTTCTCCCCACCCCCAACTGCCAGACCAGAATTATGCAATCATTTTTTCCATAAAAAGTTAAAAGGCTGCCTATTCCTGAATGAATCTGCAAAGGCATTCAGAATCAAGGGTGGTTCCTTTCCAGGTTTACTCTTGCTTCTGAGGTAAGGCAGGCAGAAACTAGAAAGAGGCCTTTTCAGCTGCATTTATTTATGGAACGTCTGAGCGTAAGATTGTGTCTAGTGTCTTCTTCACTAAGCTTCTGATACCAAGTTCACATATTATGGTTACATAAAACTTTTCATTCATATTTTTTGATTCAAGAATTTTGATCTGCCTTTTTTAAGGTAAAATAGGCAGACAGTTCCTAGCTCTATCAATCAAAAGGCCTTCTGCAGCTATTCCACTTTTGGGAGGAGAACAGAAGAGACAGCAGAATTGTGGAAAAACACGTGAGAGTTATAAGGCAAAGACAGTACTGTTATCTGCACCAATCCTGGTAAAATCCTATGAACTAAGCAAAGCAATTTCACAATAATCGCTTTATCTGAAAACACCTATGTTTATTTACCAATATTGCCTTTATTCTTCAGATACGCTGATTAGGGACATATAAATCTTAAAGGGGTCCTTTGCTCAAAGCCAAGCAATGTTCTGAAGCTCCTTTGCAAAGCAATAAGACCCCTTTCATGACTATGTTGCATTATTTTGTTCTTCCACCCAGCCCCTACAACACTTGCGTAAGTTGGGAAAGGCTTCTGCGTATGTCCCGTATCAACATAAAACCTCTTCTAGCTTTTGTACTTGCTACTGGCCACTGGCAAAGACTGGGAGACACTTTGAGGCTACGTGAAGTACTTTACTGAGCATACCTCATTGTCTCTTTGCTTTATCAAAAAGAATCACGTCACCTACACAACACAAACCTATTCTTCAAGGCAAACGTGGCACAGACCTAATGCAGGTACTTGATTTTATTTTACTTTACCTGGTGGGATGCACTTCATTCTCATCTGGCCTTTAATTACACCAACAAACATACAATTGAGCATATTTTGCTCCTGGGCAGTCAGAAGGAAATAAAAATTGCAAATGAGTTTCCAGACAGATTTTCAAATCTGTATTTCATCCAGAACAAAGTGGCAAAGAAACAGCCATATTAAAAGCTATGTACAAAGGGAGAAAAGCACAGCTTACCGATTTTGTAAAGCAAAGCCGAAGACTGAAGAGCCAATGCTATAGCCACTGTAATATCCCTAATGTACTTTTGAAGGAAAGTAAGGTAAAGAGGGGCACCTTGGAGCGCACCGGGGTGCGGGTTCCCCCTTTATTCTATAGTGACTTGCAGGCTTTCAGGTCTGCTGTAGCCAAATTAACTTGAGCTAAAATTGGGGTGTTTCCAGATAAGACTTATCATTAAAAAAAACAAAAAAAGACTTAGAAATTTATGCAATTATACTTAGAGGTAGAAGGGACAGTGTTCCAGATATCTTCTCTTTCTGTGCTTTTGTGTTTTCCCATTGCTTCCCTTGTTAGTAACTTCAAAAGTCTGGGGGAGGGGGCCTGAATAACTGCATATGATACTAGTAAAAATCATCTTTATAAAAAGCTGCTAGAATAAATCTCTCCCAGTCATTATGAAAGCATTCAAGGAAGGCACTGAGCACATATGTAAGAAATGATGTCTGTGTAAGGTAGAGTAGAACTTTTCTTATGAAAACTCTGTGAATTTAAGAACCCAGGCTTCCCAAGGTTCTCAGTCCTGTTCAGGACTTCTAAGAGTGGAAAGTGCTCTCTGATGCATAAAACCATTCTCTAATAATGGAACTTATTCAACAATAAGTCAGTTTTACATTCACCTTGTAAACTCATGTGGCCATTAACTTCCTAAAATCTTATCTGCTGATTATTTAATATTCTTTATTCAATAGCAGTTGGATAAACTTGCTTTACTGCATCATACAAGGGTGTATGGTGGCCATATCCTTTTTTTGAAACTAGTTTTTCTGATTCTAGTTAGTGTCTTGTTTTTCTAAGAGCATCTTGTGACAAATCATCAAGGGGAAAAATATAAAGAGCCAACTGTTATTTTAAAAAACTATTACTTTAGAAAAAACCTAGTAAAATCAAATTACAGTTATCTTAAAATACCACGTATACAAAATTACCAAAAAAAAGGGGGGGGGGGACAAATCCTATTATGAACCCAGAAAACCAGGAATGTTATAAGGGCTATCACAAATTTTGTGTCTCTGAGAGACAGTACTTAGAACATGCACTTAGAGATTTCCATTCTATTAAGAAATAAATTCACTCTCTTAAGATAAACACAGATTATTTAGACCACTAGTTCCCAACCTTTTATTTACATGAAGTAGTCTTCACCATCAAGAGCCTTAGATAATAAACAAGGGATCAGTGATGAGGCATCTGTGGCACCATTGTTCACTTAAATTTTCCACAGCTTGTATTGACAAAACCTCAAACTAAAATAAAAACAAGTTGACAAAAATAACTGACCACAATCTTGGGAGGTTTCAGTGTCCCCACCTGTATTACTATGAGATACAGGGACTAACACCCCAATCTTGCTAGATTTGACAATTTCCTGGGAATTACCTGCACCATGGACCATCTACAGTGCCCTTATAGAACCACTAATAATCCCTCAACCATAGGTTGGGAACCAATAATCTAAAGAGAAAAAAGGGGAGTGGCATGGAGACAAGACCTTTTCTGATAGCTCCTCTGCAGTTATAGAAAATTAGGGCACTGAGGCATAAAGAGAAAAAGAGGAAAACTAAGCCCTTAAAGAGGAAGCATTTATTAGTTCCAAAAAGATGTCCCTTCATATTCAAAGTATAAAACTTCTCTATCATATTTCAGACCAGTGGTAAGAATATTACAAGTTTATCTAGCCTACTTTGCTTTTAGCCACAATCTTTAGATGAACTGAAAGAATTATCAGCCAAGAAATTTACTCTGAGAGCCAAAATGAACTAACCTCAAATCATATCACATAAAAAATTGTCTTTCTGGTTATCACAAGTTTTTATCATTTCAGCAGTATAATCTGAGTGAAAAGATTTTTTTTCCTTATTAAATGATTAAGAAATCTTTTCCAGTCTAATCCAAAGTATCCAAAGATCTGCCATTAAAACTAGATTTATCTTTTTCCCATCTGTGTTTCAAACAGAAGAAGAGAGGAAAAAAAAACCTGCAATACATCCTGGCCCCATAAGACTGGGAAATACATTCTTAAAAGGCAATGTTAGGTCTTCAGGTAGGACACTGAATGCCCACTGTCTGGCAAATGGTATTTTCAGATATGTTACCTGCTTAGCTATAAAGACAGAGCCACAATATATCAAGTGCATGAGTAAAAGTAGTGGTCAGAAGAATTATTTAAATTTTCTTTATGAGACTGACCAATGGAATTTTTTGGAAGAAACTGCCTCTTTTGTGCAAGACTACACTGTAATCTGCTTGTCCGAAACATTAAAAAAGTACAGAATAGTTTTTGCGTGAATTTTGAAAGAAGCTAGTAAGCGCTTAGAACTGCAGTTGGAATGACTCCTCTTTCAGAGACAATGTTCAAAGGAGTACAGAAAATCCAAGAAACTTGGAATGATGCCTCCTTCAAAGACAATGTTCAAAGAGTGCAGAACATTCAAGAAACTAGAAAGCATAAGAGGACCAATTTCAAAAAACTAGAAAGAAACTAGAAAGCATAAGAGAACAAACAAAACCTGTGAATAGAAGGTATAGTCTATAACAAATGAACAAAATTGAGTGTATGCCTCTACCCTTCTAATTTGAAACAAGAATTAGAGATGGAAAAAAGTAAAAGCAATTAAAAGGAGGAACCGGTATAATAACAAATGACAGCAAGTCAGCTTATTAGATGCTCTGTTTCTACATGGAACAATTAACCATGGAACTCACTATACAGTAATAAAAAATTACTCTAAATATTGCCCTGATCTGGTGCATGATATGAGCAATTGGGACCAGTGACCACAATGCTCCCGAGTTTAATATATATGTAAATGGAACACTGAACAATGGAAATGCCAACTCAGTTATATTTGATTTCAAAAGAGAGAACTTGCAAAAACCAAATTAGTAAGAAATTGAAACTCAGTGTGCACCCAGAGTCAAATTTCTCTAAGACTTCATGAAAGCTACTTTAAAATGATATTAGAAGCCCATATAGAATGTATAATAATTGATAAAAGTATAAATGGATCGTAGAGGATACATGTCAACGAGGAAAGCTATAAAAGGGAAAAGGAAAGTCTTGTCCGAGTGAGGAAAGTTAAAAGAAGCATCAATGCTGACAAAACAAATACATATTGACAACAAGCCAACCAAAAACACAACAAAAGGGGTTCAAAATCACATTGCTATAAATGTTGCAATGACCAATTCTGTTTCAGTACAGTTAAAGCAGGAAATCAGCTAAGGATGTAGTCTGTCTGTGAACTGGAATCCAGTTTAGGATGTTGTCCAAGTATCTAGCTATAAACAGAATAAAACAATTACTGGACAAATACTTGCCTGAACTGCTTCCCAAAGGGAAGCTAAAATAGCAAGTTACATTACAGTGACACAAGAATTGAATAGACATATCCTTAAGACTACAATCCTTTATCTATTTTTCTAAGAATATGGACTAAATGAGTAGGCATGCAAATGTCAAGACTCAGGATCTTCTTACAAAACTATGTAAGGTGGGCAAAATCAGTTCTCTCCCCAGAGGACAATACCACTGTTGCACCAAGACAGAATGGGGAAAAAGAATTTCCGAAGAACTAAGAAACTACAGGCACATTAGCCCAACTTTTCTTCCTGTAATTTGTTAGCCAGTATTAGTACATCTACAGCTATTAATTTTGTAGAACAATCCTGCTGAATGAGAATATCTTAAAGTGTAACTTTGGTCCATTAATTTTTTTACACAATAATGCATAGCTGAATTAGGGCTCAGCTACCTATATTTGTAATTCAGACTTACTACTTTGCAACATCTGCATTCCTACACGATACCAGTTTCAGAGGGGTAGCCATGTTACTTCTAATAGCAGAAATAATTAATTACACCTTAAACACTAACATTTATTATCATGTATATTTTGTGCATCACAGTCAACTACACCAGATGTATTGAAAGACTGTAGCTATTACGTGTGGTTTCTATGCAATACCAGTTATTTCTATTCCTTTTTGATATAAGAATGCAGAACTAAAGGATAACACCATCACTAATTCTTTAAATGGTAACTGATGAAATTCAGTCTTTGAAAATTCCAAAGCAATGTTTGCACGTTGTAATATTATGTTCTGTCTAATATGCAGCTTGGAGCCCCTTTATCTACTAGCCATTGCACTTTCTACGTGATCCATTATAATCATGTATTTGTTTAAACTGCACAAGAATATGCAAACAGGATGGAACAAAAGTTGGCCAGTTCTATCCTAAGACCTAACATAATAATTAAGGTATTTTTATACATATTTCTACTGAACTCCACAATGAAGTAGAAAAGGGAAAATAGTATGAATACTTAACATACTTTAGCAGCAGGCCAATTTAACTGAACAATTCAATTTAGTTAAATTCAACAATTTAATTGAAAGATTCCCTAACACAGAAGGCTTTTTCCACTGGAATAAAGTCACCTTTTACTCCAATCAAATACTCCACCAAAGAGGTTAAATGCTCATAACATTTATTCCATGTTCAGCCTGATTAAGTGACTGCAGTGAAAGCAGTTCACCAGCCCTTTTTGCCTTTTTCCCAACAATCTCACATCCTGGTCTACACATGCCTGTAACTCTACCAGTGTTATTTCAAATCACCATTAATAACTATTTAAACTGCCTGAGCCCAATCTCACTTAATTTGAGGAAAAACAAAATCTGAGAACTCTCTCTGGTAGAAATTAGCCTTGTTTTACTTTATCTCATTATTTCAGTCTAAGAAAATATTAAAGGGATTAAACAGAACATAAGAATTGTTAGGCACTTCTTACACTTATATCTTCTGAGAAAAATTAAATAGCCACATAATTACTATATTCTTGTGCATTTTTAAATTATCTACATTATATTAATAAGACTGGTACCATGCAGTCAGCAAGGCAATGCAAGATAAACAATATTTTGTTTAACCAGAAACAGCAGTTGGCAGGCAAGTACCATTTATTAGTCCAGAAGTTTATATTATTTGGATTCCTTTAAAAACCAAGTACCATAGACTATCATCAAGAACAAAACAACAGGCTATCTTTAAAATACATATACACCTTTTCATATTATTGTTTCCTTTAATGACACCATCCAGATGTTTTAGACTGCCTGGGTGCAAATTTTAGAAGTTGTAGACCAACGTATCTGGAGGTCAGTGGTTTGGGTAAAGTTATTCTATCTGAAGGTTCTGATTAACCACATGAATAAATTGGTTGGTAGAATTTGATGTGCTGAAATCAAATAATTTACATCCCAATGTTAGGAGTATCTAGTTTGTAAAATGTTTTTCCTGGAAGTCAGGGAAAAGATACAGAACAGATCCCTATTTCTGGAACATAAAATTATATTGAATGTCAAGCAAACATACTTTCTTTGCTTTTGCATAACAGTCTAATGCTTCCAGAAGTACTCTGTTTTCATATCTGAATGACACTTGGGTAAGCACAATGCAACAAATTAGTTACAGGCCCTAATGCAAAACAGATACACAATTTCTACGGAAACAGTATTATAGATGAAGGCAAAATCAATGGTGTTGATGTAGAGTTTTTTATTTGTCTATATATATTTGTCTGTATAGTTCAAAGATGTCAGATTTGCATGAATTGACCCATTTGTAAACAGATATGAGAGGAAGATTGTTTTAAAAGTCACACAAGAACCAGGGAATTTGTATTACCCTGATTCTTTTACACTTCAGAATCACTGCATTCCTAAGGATCAATGCATTCTTCAAACACACATAAGTGTAACACCTCCAAAGTCAGCTAACCATTTCATTCAGAGAAAACAAATATACTCATGCGTTATACTAAATGTTGAATACACTGTAACATTGTAACTGCTTCATGTAACACAAGGAAACTATGTATGCATGTAGCTTCAACAAGCAAGCATAGTCAATGCATGTGGCAATCAATACACAGGTTGCTTTTCTCCTTTCCTACGTTCCTTGTGCTTCCCATTGTAGAAGGCAGCTAAAACACATAGTTTTGGATTGTCTTCCAAAACAGAATGATGAAAATCATTATTAGACAGATATCACATGCGGAACAACTTCTGGAAGTTCCAAGAACAAATATATCTGCAGATTTCAATAGGATCTTTCCCTCCCCACCCCCCTTTTTTTAAAGCGACCAAACCGTCCAGTTCCGTCTTGAGTGCTTGTGAGACTTCCCCCCCCCCCCCCCTTTTTAAGATATATGTGTTCCGGAAAACTTCGTCCGCTCTTCACCAACCCTCCGTCGCAAAGGGCAATAAATCAGAAGATAAAAGTTGGGTCTGTTCAGGGCCTTGCAAACCCCAGTAAGAACAAAACTGCGCACTTGGCATTATGAAAAGTACACGGAAAGGTAGCCGACCGTTGAGAGCCCGGGCAGCGAATAACTACCGCAGGGACGAAAGGCAAGAAGAGGGGAAAAGCGCGGAGGCAGCAAGGAGAGATAAAGCCAGTAACGAGACAGAAAATACTGGAGAGAGCGGCTAGAAGCGGAGAAGGGCGCTTCCTGCAAGCAGAAGAACCCGCCAAGCCACTGGACACACTTACATAGCGCTTCAACTTCTTCTCCGGGGGCGACTTTCGGAGCCAGCCCTGGCAGACCACCTCCCCGCCGCTCATGGCTGCGTCGCGCCCCGAGGAGCGAGGGGGGCTGTTTCTTCGGCAGCTGCGACGGCCGGGCCGGGCCGGGCCGGGCCGAGCAAACAGCCCAAGAGAACACAACAGGAGCGCCGCGCCGCGCCGCGCCGCGCCTGTCTGCCGGCCTCCTCCGGCAGCTACTCTGGGGGAAGGGAAAGAGGAGGGAGAAGCGCAGGAGAGGGAGGAGACGACCGGGAAAGGGAGAGAGAGAGAGAGAGAGAAAAAGGCAGGGAGGGCCGAAGGGTGTGTGTGGGGCTTGTATGTGACCTTAACGCGGGTGCTACGAGCGGAGACAGCCCAGATAAGCAGAAACACCCGCCCCTCTTCCCCAGACGCAAACGAGGTGTACGCCTTTCCAACTTTCAGCTACCGCGACCCAGCTCCAAGCAGCTGCACGGAAGCCCAGCGTCGGGGAAGCCCTCCCGGCTTGGTGCTCTACAGAGCAGGAACCTCCCACTGGCTCTAATGAAGCGTGAGGCGGAGGGCTTCCCTCGGCTCGGCAAGGCTGGAGTCCGCCCGCTGCAACTCCCTTTGCCCGTGGCCAGCGCAGCGGCGAAGGGAGGAGGAACCCAGCAGTTGTGCTCCATTTCTTTTGCTCGTCTCCCGCCCCTCGCCTTTTCTGTAAGCGCCCCTCTGGGGCCGTTTTGAGTTACGGCGCAAGGCTTCGTTGCTGGAGGGCTGCGCTCGACGTTCAGCGGCGCCCGAGCCCGACGACAGCTCTTGCCCGGAATGTCGGGGTGGACCAGGAGGCGGGGACGGTGCTCCCCGGGCGAGCTACGTGCGCGGGGCGCCCTGAACCACGAACCAGCCAACTGCAGTAGAGCCGAGCGTTTTCTAGGAACCGAGCCAGCGTGGTTCGTGTATGGTACAGCGCGTCCTGCGATCTCAGACAACTGAGTTTGGTTAACCATGAGTAAGCGTGTCTTGTGAACCCAGCCTGTGTCTGTCTGGACTTAATCATTATTTGTTGAATGCACCCATTGTCTGCATTCACATAGTACGCTAATCCGTTAAATCGTCGATTACAAACAAGGAGTGTGTACACTCCTTTAAATCAAATCAAATCCAAACCACCACATTGTGGTTTAGCACAGTGCGTGAGCTTACCAAGTTTACTATCTTATTATCTGTCTTACTAAGGCAAAGATCCTGCACGTACTGTAAGTTTCCTGCCCTTCTAGCCGGTTCTCCTGCAAGCCCTACCGAGCCCTGCACCAATCAATCGCTGACTCTTTTTACCCTCGCCGCTGTAAATCTCCTTTCCTTCGTCCCCCAAGTTGGCCTCTAACTTTTCTGTGTACTGTACTCTGCGTCCAAAGCTGAGGTTCTCTCAGAAAGTTGGCCAGTTTTTTTCCCCCTTTTTCTCCTCTCAGATGCACACTTTCCTTCAAAAAGGAAGGAAAGGGAACTGAATGAACCCTTCAGAAAGGATCCTGGGATCTGTACATCTTAATAACAACAAAACAACAGTGGGATGGCACAGAGTTGCTGAAGGCCTACAAAACAAGGGAAACCATCCTGGAAAAGCCAATATAGCAGCAAGACAGAGAGTGGAGTTTTTGGAGAATGCAAAAGATGCAACTGTTAGTAAAGGAAGAAACTAAAGTTCATTTTGCCTACTTTTCATGACTGGGATAAAGAGCAGTTGCAAATGTTTGCATTAATTAATAATTATATTAATAATATAATGAATAATTATATTTTAAATAGAGGCTAGGTGAAAAGTCCTTAGTTTTCAAAATGATGTGTGGCATGACTAGGTGTGGATGGGGAAAGGCCCTTAGCTGGTTATCCCAAGAATTGGTATGGGAGGGTAGTATAGAACAGTGTTTCTCAACCTGGCCAACTTTAAGATGTGTGGACTTCAACTCATAGAACAGGGTTCTTCATCCTTGGCAACTTTAAGACAGGTGGATTTCAGCTACCAGAATTCCCCTTGCTGGCTGGGGAATTCTGGGAGTTGAAGTCCACCCATCTTAAAGTTGCCACAGTTGAGAAACACTGATGAACAAAGTATCTCATACTGCAGGAAGTCGAAAAGTGGAGTGAAGGTAGGGAGGGCAAGGGTTCCGTTGCCCTCAACATATGGATGCTGCAAGTCCAAGTAGCTAGAAAGACAAGGACAGCTTGCATCTCTCTTCCTGTGGCTCACAAGACAGAACAGGCGAGGATGTGATGCAAGCCCATCAACTGAATGTCTTCCCCTTGCCCTTTACTGCTTGAAATACAGAGGTACAAGATGGAGTTTGAAAAACTCTTCCCGTAAGCCCAGTTCACGAAATATTCATGGATCACCCAGATCCCTATCATGCAAATTCCAGAATTTTGTAACTTAATAAAACGTAATAATGAATGTTCAATATGCCTCATATACTTTTTTTTCAGCACATTCATCCTAATTAACCAATTTTAAAATACAGATATCTCAGAAGTAATGCTGGCATCATTATATAAAATAGCAGTTTAGTGGCAATTACTGAAGCAGAGTTTGGTCTGTTAAATAGTTAGGTTCCCACCAGGGAGCATTTAAAGTAGGAATCATGAATTATGGCATAAGTCCTTTCTAAGTGCTCCTCAACGTTACCTGGTAGCACCTACAGGGCAGTATGCAGGAAAGGCTCTTACTATCCATTGAAATAAGTGGGATGAATGGGTTAGCCCTATGCATTTTTATTGTGCATTCAGTGAAACCTATCCCCAAGTATTTCAAAAACTCAGAGGCAGTATGCTGTTGAATTCCATTTCCTGAGGAGCAACAAGGCAAAACAGCAATTGTCTTCATGCTTTCTTGATATGTTTCCAGATGCATTTAGCTGACCACTGTGGAAAACAAAATATAAGGGTTTTTTCCTGATATTTTTAAGAAAATAGGGGAATTCTGTGCTGAATAAATAAGCATATGTGTACTGAAAGAAACCATTGAATTCATTTAACAGTGTATTTCATGCCAGCAGGACTTGATTACACCTACTTCCACAGTGTTCCATTGGATTAAATGCAGATCATTTTAAAATATGGTTGTATGAAATGAGGTTGGTATGATTAGTGTATTAAATAATGGAACATATTTTAAATTCCAAAATCACTGTGGTAACAACCCATAACAAAATACATACTTTTAGAAAGTATCTTGTGTGTAGTTAGTTATATCCTCTGTAACTACATTTTTGGTGAGAAAAGGAAATGTAGCAATCCAGAAGTTATATTTTTACAGTTGAATTAAACCAAGCATTATGGACCACCTACAAATACACCACAATCCATAGTTAGGAACTTTTGTAGTGGGGCAAAGCAGAATATTCATGAGTGGAACAAGTAGAACATCTGTTAATTTCAAGTGTCAGCCAACACCTGACACCTAATCCAAAGTAATAATGAAAGCCCCATTTTTTTCTTCTCTGCGATATATAAAGATTTTTAAATATACGAGTACCATTGCTGCTTGATGGGCAGGAGTCCTGCTAATTTTTTTACTGAATATGATCTAAGTCTTCAGCCATGCAGTAGAATAGCTGAATGTTTCCAGGTGTCCTGGATCCATATGGCACTATGGAGACATGTAAAAAAAATCTTGCAATGTAACATTTTTCTCCAGTGAATTGCATTTAGAGCTGATTCAGAAGTCAAAACATACTGTTGCACAGGAGGATTTGTGGTTAGAGGTCAGAAATTCAAAGCAGATTGGGTTTATTTTAAAAAGAAATCAGCTGCTGGTCAGCAAAACATTATTAGCCAGCTTTGCATCAATATATTATTTTGGAAAATAGAATTTTTAATATCATTATACAATGTACTTTGTATGTAAAAATAACAGCTATACTGTTTATTTTCCTTCTGAATCCCATTACTTAAGTAATACATTTAAGTAATTAAGTAATACAATTAACACATAATTTAAAATTGAGGTAAATTAAGAACATTTCAACTGCCAAACTCTGTTAAAAGTCAGAAGGATTTAATCAGCCTTGCCACTGAAATCCAGTCAGTGTCCAAGACAGACTTGCAGGTAGACAACATATTCAATAAAACGTTTAGATTGTTAGAAATACTTGTACTGCATCTTCATCAGTTTGTTATGATGTAGAAACTGGATTCGCAGGTTGTATTAAGCCAGAACTAACCAAACTACATTATGTCTTTATGCAAAATGCCACTCTTATGTGTAAACCACTGTTTACAGTTATGTATTGTGTGAACCCAGCCAGTTATGGCTTATTTAATAAACCATGGTTAAAACATGGTTTAATGCAATTTGTGAATATAATTTTTTTTTAAGTATGTCAGTTCTGTCCTGCTTTATTATGATCTTTTCAAGCTTAATTTATATTAGGTTATCATTAAGCATACAGTAATTTCTTATGCAAATAATCATATATACTAAGGCCACATCCTATTCAAATTTCTACTGAAACATGGTACAATTTTCCCCCAAATGTGAGTAGAAATAATAATTTTTTGCTTACCAATTCATTTCATTTTTTAATATTTCCATAATATGTTGCTTGATATGAAACCTCTTTAGGAAATACTTTAACTGGCAAGCAGACTAAAATAAATGATATAAATAAGTTAATAAAATAATTGAGAATATTTACATGCCCAGCCTCTGCATTTTAGAAGGAGTCTGTTCTAGATCAATTTGCACAGGCTGCCAGGCTGAACTTGAAGAAATATTTATAGTGATATATGCAAAGGACTGAGCTACGGAATCCTGAAAAAGACTTAGGGAGAAATATGGAAATTTTATATGTTTATTTATTTATTTAGAGTATTTGCATAGTGTCTACTGTCTTAGAAGCTTAGGGCAGCTTGCAGAAAATCAAGTAAAACAGCAGAAATGCAAATAAAACAAATCATAAAACTATTAAAACAGTACACTTTAAAACATTTTTTAAACCAAACAATTAGAAGGCCTGAGTAAAGGACTGTGTTTTAAGCCCCCTCCTAAAATACTAATGTGGGGCTTACTTTATGTCCAATGGCAACTTGTTCTAGAACATGGAGGTACACAAGGCTGAAGGTGTCAAGTCTCCCTGGCAGAAGTCCTCTGGGCCTTCATGCCCTGTCCCTGCTTTCTGCTTCTGGGTAGCAGCTTGGTCATTTGGGCCGCTATCACCTACCTTCCTTGGGCACCTCTCCCCCCCCCTAACTTCAGAGGGTGACAGAAACTGGGTTGTCACAGCCTGTGGTGTCTTTATAATAATTAAAAGGTCAAAAAGTAAAAATAATCTCTCCAGTGCTACTTCCTGGACTTATAGCACCGAGATGGAGGACACTGGTTGGTTTTGGTGGAAATCTATGTGTATTTTCTAACATTATATATGCAATACATTTTTGACATTATATATTTAGGCAAATCATCTTCACATCTGTGATCAGAATAATTCCTTACAACAGAAGAACACACTAAGAGATTATTTTCTAAGAAAACAGACAATTCCTATTTATCAGAAGTTGCCACAAGCTGAAGAAAATATTTTATATACAACTGTTAGGAGATTTATGCCATGATTCCTATCTAAATGGTATTTAATTATGATAATGTGATTTGCCACTACTGTCTTCCATATGATTTTTCACTTTTTTGTCTAGCTTACAGTGCCAGTAGTCGCTGGTCAGTTCCATCCAATACATGTTTCAACATGAAGCAGGGAAGGGCTTCTTAAAAACCAGTGTATGAAGTCCCCATTCTACAGCTTAGTCTGGATGTTGATACGATAGCCAGGCAGTTTTGAGAAAACGTTCTCCAGAGCTGCCTGGAATCCAATAGGATCTAATTTTAGCAAAATGCATTGAGGTGACCATGACCAAGTAATAAAAAAGAGTAGTTTTAAATTAGGAAAATGAGGGAGGGTGCAGAGAGAGAAAGTGACAAGGAGAAAGAGAAAGAAAAGTTATATAACAACATACTTTTTTTTAAAAAAAGAGAAAATATCAGGGTGTTTTTTTTTAAATATTAAATATGTACCAATGAATATTAAATACATAAATTCCTCAAGAAAAGTGAGATGAGAAAAAATTGCAGAAGCTTGACAACATAATTGAATGGAGATGCTGGGTCTAAGAACTGACATTCTTAAGTTTCTCATGCCATAAGCAATTACCATTTGTTTGGTAAGTCAAATGTTTGGTAAAAGATTGAGGAAGCAATAATGGAAATATACAAAAGGGAAAATCCCTTGGATTTCCTCATAGGAAAATGTACAGCACTGCAGTTTATAGCACTAGATCAAATTATTTGGTTAGAGTGTATCACTAGTTTTTCTTTACCTAAGTATTCCTCTGATATAGGATTACCATTTCTTATCTTCACACTAATATGGGAGTTTCTTAATTTTTAAAAAATATATATTTCAGTATTGAAACGTATTATGAAAATATGGAATGAGAATCAGAATATGTTATGGTAGAAGCCTTCTGACCTTGGATTCCTTTAAAAACTTATTATAATTCACTACCTAGCATTCTTGCCCTGATCATGCTCCCATTGTAATAATGGAAATTGCACAAGAACTAATTTTTTTCTTTAGTCCTTGAATTCAAGGTCATGAAAAAACAAAGTAAGGACAAGAGAATGTCTACATGTGAAATAGGCAGTGTTTTTAATATTCCATTACTTCTGTTGAAAACATATCAGCAAACATTAATGGTGTGTGTGTGTGAATACATATACATACATACATACATACATGGGTGTGTATATATAATCGGGATGCAGCCTTGAAAGAGTTCTACAGGAGTAAAGAGCAAATACGTGAGGCAGATCAGGCAAAGGAGTGCTTAGCAAGTTCTGCCAGCTACAGAGTTTCCAAACCAAGGATTATACATAATGATGCAAATCAAGTGAAGTTGGTGGTTGAAAACATGATTGTGTTCATCTAGTTATTTTGGGTCAAGCATCATGCCACATAATTTCAGATTCTACATAAGATCAGCCTCTATCATTCTTTGCATTCTTAATTTATCTGGGGGAAAAAAATAATATATTGACACACACTTCTTACCATAGCTCAGGGTAAAGCACAAGTTTTCCATGTAAAAGTTATCAAGTTTCAGCTCCAGGCACCTCCAGAAAGAGCTTGGAAGAAGCTTATCTGAAATCTCCTCCCATTAAATAGATACAGTAGCTGGATTCACACATCATGGTAAACCGAAATCTAAGTCCTGCGTGAATATAGCAAATGGTGAGTAATTTAATAAACCATGCTTAAACTAACCATGACAATACAAAATGCAAAGTCAGGAATAAGATAGATTTTATGTTGGTTTCATGAACTTTGATTGTTTTGCAATTATATGGTTTTCATACTATTATGTTGTTGTTGGTATAAGCCCCTTTAGAAGAGTTTCTGTCCTTAAAAACAATGTAGCTATTGTTAAATTCTGAAATTTATTAAACTAATTGATATACTCCCTTCAAGAAAGTGAGCGGCAACTACTAACCAGTCCTATGCCTTAGAACTTAATGCACAGTAGGATTGCAGCATTGTGATATCTTCAGGAACTTAAAATTCATGAAGATTCAGATTTCAAAACTCATGAAGATTTAAGTAGAGATTTACCTAGTAGACAGAAATCATAGCTCAGTATTTAACAAAGAGTTGTCTAGAGAAGGAGAGAGGGCCTATTCAGCTGGGCCACCCCAGCTGACCAGTGAGCTTGGGCTTTTTCCAAACTGCCAGGCACTTTGGCTGAGGCCTTGGCTGCAGCCTGGAACAGGCATGCGGTGGAGGCCCTGGGCTGGATTGCTTCTATGTGGCCTCTTTCTATACGCCAATCTCAGGGTGCTTCTTGTTTTTTCAAAGAGCTCCGAGAAATAAAATGCCAGAAACTATGTCTAGAGCACTGTTGGAGAAAGACAACATGAATCCGACTGAACACGAGCAGGAGCCCATATTCAGGCCTACATTGTGGTGACAAGGATGGCAAACCATTGCTATTTTCCCACCCTTATTGTGTCTGCTGATAGCTGCCCGACAGCACTGTTTAGGGTGACTCTCTACCTATTGGGGTGGGGACTTGGGCCACAGGATCATCTCCAGTGTTATGGTGAGGAATATTCATGCTATCTGGCAAAGTCACTCAGATTGCTTGGAGGTGGACTCTGACTGGGCAAGTCCTAATGAGTTGCCCAGGGAACAGTCTTGTGATGTTATCTGGACTGAGTTTGATTCTGTAATGCCCAAGGAAGAGGGCAAGGTCCTTTCATCTGTTAGTCTAGCCACCTGTTAGTTAGATTCTGGCCCTTCCTGGGTTATTAAAACAGCCCAGGAGGTGACCATGGGATGGCTTCATGGGATGGGATACATTGGTTTTGGCCTCTTTGAGAGAGGGAGTGGTCCTACCAGCCTTGAAGGAGGTAGTAGTACACCCCCTCCTCAAGAAGTCATCACCTGTCTTTCTGCCCCCAAACTTGCTGGCTGGCCTAGGGGAGGTGAAGTTGAATACTCAATTGCAGTTTTATGGCATGTGGAACTATGCAGTGAATGTCATATTCTGGTTTATGGGGCAGGGCATTGGGGAACTTGTTCTGTGAGCCTGGAATATAGGAGATGTAGAAATTAAAAGGAAAAAAATAATGCCCACCTGCCCTGCCAAGGCGAAAGAGCTTGTACTTTTTGCAGAATTTCTAAATTCTTGTGGTCTCTTCATACCTGGATGGCTGGGTTGCCCCTTCCAGAAAGGTTGCCCCTTCCAAAGATTGGAATGCAATCTTTACTGCAAGCAACTTGGAATAAAATGCACTTGACAATTTATATCTAGAACCACCACCACCCCTCTTTCTCTGCATGGAAGAGAATAGCTTCAATCACCACATTGGAAGCATCGGTTTGCACCACAAACTGCTGGGTGACATCTAGGTATCTGAGGAACAACTGTGAAAATAAATGGTGTTTCAGCTTCTGAAATGCTGTTTGCTCTTGAGTAGACCATGTGAATTTCCATCCTTCCTTAAGGAATTACTTTGTGGTCTGCAAAATAAGTAATGAACTTCCAATAGAATTTAGCAAACCCCAGAAAATGCTGTACATTCTTCACACATCAAGGTGGTTGCCACAAAAGTATGGACTGTACTTTTTCTGTGTCCATTTGTATTTCTTCAGTAGAGATTTTATTTATTTATTTGTTTATTTATTAAATTTGTCCTCCACCCATCTTCCCCCAATGGGGGACTCTGGGCGGCTCACAACAAGTTAAAACAATATATATATATATATATATATATATATATATATATATATATATATATATATATAAATATCCTAAATAATCCAATTAGGGTAGATCAAATGCACATTCCTTCAATTTAGCAAAACATTTGTGTTCACAGAGTCTCTTCAAGATGGCTAGACCATCTGAGACTCATATAAGGAAGGGTCCTCATAAAAAAATCAGTATATCATCCAAATACACCATTTTTGTCTAAAATTACAGAAAATTTATTGTATATGCATCTACAGAAGACTGTCCCACAACTAACCAATCAAAAGGCATCACTGTGTATTAAAATTTGCCATGCCTGGTATCAAATGCTATCAGGTATTCATGTCCCACTTTAATTCTGATCAGGTTGCAAGCACTTCTCAAGTCCAGCTTTATAAAAATGCTTGCCCTTTGCAGACCATCCAGGATATATGGAATAAAAGGTAATGGACAGTGATCCTTAATGGCCACCTGGTTCAGAAGTCTAATGTCATGAACAGCTCTAAGAAAATTGTATTTGGGAGATGAAAAATGTAGGAACAGATGTTGGAGAATAAGAGGGTGAGTAAATCCTTTTTAAAAAATTGTCCAGGAATTCCTTCAATGTGCCAACGCTTGAGTAGACATGGGATATTATCTGTTAGCTGGAATCTTGGCTAAACAGGCATGTGTGTGTGTGTGTGAGAGAGAGACAGAGAGACAGAGAGATTGATTAAAAAGTTTGTGATGGTGGTGTGGTGTTGAAAAGTGGTGTTGACATCTCAGTGATAGGAAAAAACTAGTTCTTTGTTCCCAGTGCACATCTGGATTATGTAACTATAATCAATCAATCCCTAGCATAGGACAGTATTATTTCACATGATTATGTAACTGATGATGAACTGATACAAAATTGGGAATTTTGGCCTGCACCCAGGATGACAAAATGAGATTCCAGTCTAATCTGAACAGGTTGAAAGACTGGCCTGAGATGAATAAGTTTCTTAATAGGAAGAAATGTAAGGTATTAACATTTGGGGGGGGGGGGGGGGACATAGGATATGTATTCAAAATGATTTGGAAACATTACATCTGTGAAGAAGTATGGTCACTTACAACAAATTGAATATGAATCATCAGAAGAGCTAACATTGTTCTGGGCTACATCAGAAGCATCATCTTATAAAAGACACATAAGTCATTATTCCTTTCTACACAGCACTAGTGAGATCACACCTAAAGTATTGTGTACAGCGTTGGGTACCACGTTGCCAGAAGAATATTGAGGTCAGAGATGATTCAGAAGAGGGTGATGAAGGTGTTACGGGAACCTGAAGACACAGCCTATAAGAATAGGCTGAAGAAACTTAGGATGTTCAATCTGGAGGAAAAAAAATAGAGATGTTAATTGGGTTCAGGGACTCCTTTCCATGTCCACAGAAACTAGGACCAGAAATAATGGGTATACATTATGGCTAAATATGAGGGGGAAAAACTTCCTGATGGAAGAGCTGTACCACAATGAATCAGTCTACCTATGGAGGTTGTAGGTTTTTCATCCCTGAAGTTTTTTTAAAAAGAAGCTTGATAGCTACTTACCTTACTCTTCATACCTATGGAAGCAGTAAGGGTGTACTTAGTTTTTCACACATGGCTTCTCCATTTTGGTCTTCTTTTTGTAAAATAAATGATGACATGGTGTAATATGTCATGTGTTGTTGTTCATCTGAGGTTGTATTTACCTACTTTTGAGAACTGCTAAGGGCCAGATGATTTTTCTTATGTCCTGATACGTAAAACCATAGAACTCAAAGAGGGTGTACTTTCTTTTTCACACGACTGTATCATGGATGGTTTTATTAGTTTTACTGCAGGGGGTTGGACTAGGTCCTTGTAGTCCCTTTCAGTTCTATAATTCTGTGTAGAAATAGGCTTGCTCCACTAATGTTATTTTCTACCACTAGCTCCTCAAACTAGTTGCCATAGAGTCATCTGTTTCTTATGTTAGTGTTTTATTTAGAAAAGCAGAATTGAAATATTTTAAATGGATTATGTTTAATTCATGAATGATCACCAGATGTGACCAGTGGCTAGTAATAATGGGAACTGTAGAAGAACACATCCTGACAAGCACTAGGTTGAGGGAGGTTGATGTAGAATGAAAGATTTATATTCAGTATTCATTCAGAAAACTGACACTCTTTTATCTTTTAAGAGAACCTCAGACATTTGTAAAAAGACTGAACTATGGCATCAGCAAGTTTCATCTCTTTGTTTTACTTTCCTCAGTCTAGCAAGATAATCAGTAAACAATGTGCTGATGTCTGGAAGTCACCAGGGGAGGTGACATTCTGTGCATAATGCAAAGCAACAAAACAATTGTTGTCTGCAATATAAAAGTTACTTGTAATGATTTCTTGGTGTACATACAGTTTTCTTTTGAAATTACAAAGGTTCTTGGTAAAAGCTAGGAAAACAGCACAGAAAAGAGCACAAAATTCAAAACATTTCCATGTCACTTATTTCAGTGGTTGGTTGATTCGAGATGAACAAAAAACCATCCTAACTTTGTTAAATAAGAAATTTCTGTGAGTAAATGTGATTATGTTTATATGTGGCTATAGAAAAACATGGAATTTTATATGTAGTCAGATATTGGTAGGTAAAATTCTTAATTCAAAGGAAAATTACATGAGTTACACCAGCTATAATTCAGAAGAATTAGACACACTTAAATCAGTTGATTATCAGATGAATAAAGCATCTTCTTTGCCCTGGGAAAATACAAGAAGAATTAGGAAATGTGTGAAGTTAGAATTTAAGAGTAATGGATTAATTCCAAACCACCATCACTTTATGCGACACCTTCTGTTCAGTCTTGGGGTGAAACAAAATTTCCTTCCATTGACATCTCAATATTAGAAAAGGTCAGCCAATAAAAATAATTTAGGTTTGGTAATTTCTTGAGTGTGACTCCACCTTTAAGTTGACTATGTAAATGTATCTGCTTAACTGCATATTTATAAACAAGAAAGCTACTAGAAAGACATACATTTACTGCTCCATAATCCAGAAGAAAAAGGTGGGGGAAAAAGGAACACAAAAGAGATTGCCACACATTTGAATAGATTAAAATGTTCAATAGTTGTGGAACAAAGTTTCTACTAATCAAGAGCTCTTATCTCACACACATGCATACACAACATTCATGTTTCTATTTTCATTGAAGATATTCTAATTAGCCATGCAACACAGCATAAATAGCTTGGAGAAACTCAGTCATTTCATCTAATCTATAAAGCATTTTGTATATTGCATAAAGTAGTTGTACTTTGCATAAAATAGATGTGGAGATAGATGGGGCATATGTTTGTATAACCTTACAGTGACACTGAATGCAATTAGAGAATAGAAAAATCCATATAATGCAATCTTGATGGATTAAAATAAAGGTGTCTTAAAAGGGAGTTTCAGATTTGGACAGTGTAGTTTTGATACATTATTTTCCTTAAAAATAATAATCCTTAATATTAAAAAAATCCCATGCAATTCAAAGTGATACAAATTGTCACATTTGATTGAACTGTTAAATAAAATTCTTTCTATAAGATACAGTGATCTTCAGCATCCCCCTGTAGCCCCCACAATGCTTTATTCTCTAACTGACATAGCAATTTGTCAAGCTGCAAACAATCAGGGCCTGGGTTAGACATTAAAGGTTCTCCAACGGTGGTCCGTGTGCCTGGGCTTTTTATGGTTGTGGCAGCATTAGCAATTTGCTGATTGAGTTTATTGCCACAGTCCTGAGTGCGTGGTAGGATCCGATTAATTAATGGTTTCGCTGTGAAGCATATTGTCACCAATGTTTCTCTTAGAGTTTCACCAAACTGTATGGTGTCTGCTTGCTCTGAATCTGGCAATGCACCAAATGTGTCCATCAACTTTACTTCCAGTGAGTCCTCAGCAGATTCTCTAGCTCTAGATAACATGGTCTGTTGATTAGAGCTCTTCTTTCTCAAGGTCATTGCTGGTGAAACATCCCTGAGGTTATCTGGATTCAAATTGTTACACTTAGATTTTAAAGTGGCAATACCCTCTTGGAAAAACTGGTCCAAAAGCAGGCTAGCTTTCTCTGAACAGAAGATACATGCTGGGAATATGGAGAAGGTGCTCAGGAAGGGCTTTATTTTGAAAAGCATGCTAAGGACTATACATTGCTTAAACATTAGCAGAATTCGCTTGCAGCCTCTTCTAGATGGCAGCCATTCGGCGTGTAGTAGATCTATCAAAGAGCAGCTTGCTCAAGGACAGAATAACTGCCTTTTGAAATCCCATCACCCTCGGTCCACTCTATTGTTGGAAATCTGCAGAGTTATCTGATTGGTCTGTAAGTCATAATTGTGCTTATCTCTGCCCTTTTTCTGCTTTAGAGTTAAACCCTCCACAGTTTTTTCTTTCTTTCCTAGTAGTGGGGTCAGCTCTAAATTCCTTGTTAGCTGCTTGTTGCTTGTTGGTGTGAGCAGAGATGTCTTTACAGCTTTTGCTGTTTTATTTGGGTGACTCTCAGTATACTTTAAAAAGGACTCTTTAGTAGGTCACCTTTATTTTTGACTGAAGTCAAAAGTTTGAAGATTGAGATCACCATTTGCACTGTGAGCAGGCATTGCCTAGTTATGAAGTCTGTCACATTCTCCTTTTTCAAGTTCATATCATCCCCATCTTGCATAAGCAATGCAGCTGCTGAACAAACAGTAGCAGTCTGGGGAGGGGGGTATTCTCTACCAGGAAAGAAGAAAATTCTGTAAACTGTTGACTTTCAATTCTGTTCGTAGATCTCATTTCAAAGAGTTATAAGAGTCATGTCTATCTGGAGAGTACGTAGGGTCAGAGTTACTTACTGAATTTGCCTGTTTATTGTATATTCATCCATTTTATGCTGCTTCAAAAGCTTGGGTGGCATCTGTACTGTGGAGTGTACATGCTGTTTTTTCTTTCTTTTTCCCATTCTTGAGTCCTGTTTTATATTTTATTGAGTTGTAGCTGGGGCAGATAGGTGACCTCCCAGGTATTACTGTTTATAAAAAGCAAATTAAAAGTATATAAAAATGAAAATAGCAAGTTGAAAGACAAAATAGAATAAAACAGAGAGCATAGATTCAGAGCTACTCACCCATCACCATCTTGTAGTGAGAGCCACTGACTCTGGTAACTTTCAGTGCATTAAACAATTGAATGGGGGGAAAGTAGTTAACCATGATAGTTATGCTACCTTCATATCCTCAAAATATCGCTTTCTGGGGGAAAACTCAGCAGGAAATATTGTTGTGCTCATATCCTACTTGCAGGCTGCCCATGAGCAGCTGGTTAGCAGCCACTGCAGACAACAATATACTAGATTAAAGAGACCTTTGGTCTGATCCAATATGGCTCTTTTTATGTTCTTAGATAGAAGGGAAAATTCTAACAGCTGACATAGCCACAGCCCAATGACCCTCCTTTCTGCATTCTTATAAAAGTTACCCAGGGATTTCTGCTTTTCATGGTATTATTTCAGCAGAACTGCAATCTGCAGTTTTGCAGCCAGTAACATCATTAGCTCTTCTTTTCTCAAGCCAAAGAGGCAAATTATACTTTTCCAAACACAACTGTGGACCACCCAAAGTGAAACATGAAGGTAAATACTATTATTGCTGCTGGTCAGACTATTGTACATCTGCAAGGCCAAAACTGTTATTTACCTCTTGCCTAAGTTCCCTGAAAATCTCTTTCTTCAAGTAGAAGAGTCAGCTGTTTATCCTCTGAGGTAAATGTGCAAAGTCAGCATTACGCTAAAGAAAGCAGCAGTGAACTTCCACTTTTGTCTTAAACAGAAAAGCAAAGAAGTATAAAATACAGAAGTATTTTTTGCCACCTTATTAATTCCTCTACTAGTTAATAAATATGCAACTTTCATCCTTGCTGTTTCCTTTCTTGCTACATTTTGCAAACTAAATTCAAGGTTAACATCTTTCTTTGTTTTAAAAAATGTGCTTTGCTACATAGAAAACTTTCATTTCACAAAAGGGCTAAGCCTAAATTATAAAATGCTTCGTTTTCAAGGAATAATGCTAACAGTAATGCCTTCCTGCTCTAACATACACTATTATGAAAATCTCCCAAGATAATGAGAAATCATCTTATGTTCTCGGTTAAAACAAGGCAGCAGTTTCATCTTGGTTTGCTTTACACATAATGGAAGCCTCAATGCTACCAACTCTGCTTGAAGACATCATTCTCACATAATCCTAAAAGGCTTTCTAGGATAATAATATGTATAAACCAGCTTTGTGACTGTTAACGTGAGTACTTTTCTTATAGAATAATGGATTAAACTCTTAATAGTAATTATATTTTCATCTCCATTTCAGTCCTTTATAGACAAACTATGCAACTTGAGGCACATGTCATCCACAAAAGTTGCTATCAAATTGTGATTCTCAACATGAGAGAAAGGGATGGTCATTACTGTAAGACTGAAGAGTAAATATTATATTTTATCTATGACTATATTTTACTCTAATGAAACAAACATAACTAAAATTATATTTCATCTTTGCCTTGGGTTCATTCAAGCTCCCTATCCTACCCGTCAAAGGCCAAATGAAGTGTTGGCCCCAGTAAAAATTGCACAGCCCTTCTTTATAACATTTATGACTATGGGCACATTTGCATCACAGCACTTCCACTTTTCAGTCACTTCCAAACCACTTTGAAGGGACATGCCATTTTTTTCTACAGACCTCTGAATGCAGTGCAAAGCAAGGAACACCAGGGGCTAATCAGAGTTTTTATTCATTTTTATTTATTTATTTAAAAGACTTATATGGCTGTCCATCTTAAGAGACACAATTCTGCGCAGTTCACAACATTGAATAAAACCAAACATCGTAAACACAATAAAAAAGAAAAAGCAATAAAAAACTGGTGCTACAACCAAGCTCCTTTGATACCAACACCACTTTCTTCAAGCTCCAGCCTCACCCTATCTCAGCACTTCTTTCCTCATAGCACTGCAGTACAAAAAATATCACTCCGATGCTGCCCAACTCAACCTACTGCAGTTTCTGGAAGCAATTTTAAAAAATCACCTCTCTCCCCTCTTATTAAACAAAACTAAAATGGAATTAATTGCAGCTCCTCCCTTTCTAGTATGCATTTATCATTTTAAAAAATAGTTTCCATTAAGGAACTCTTCCCATTAATAGCACTAACCATTAGTGCTAGTGCTTTGGATCTGATTCCAAAAGAGTACTTTGAGTCACAAGGAAATACAAACATAGCACAATCTGCAACTCTGGAAAGCAGCTGTGTTTGTCTCCAGGAACATGTGGCTGCCCTCCACAGCTGGCCTAAATGGCCTCTTCCAAGTGCTCTAATCTATGATTCAATTTCAAGCAGGTTTCTATATTACTCAAAGTTCATATGAAATAGACTTCAGTAAATCTATTTACATATTCTCTCAGAACAGAAAGAGATAAGAATCACACCGTAATGTTAACCCTGTTTTAATGGTAAATATGATTGGAGTTGTCTATATCACTGGAAAAAAAACACAGTTGGAATACCGTTTCTGTAGACATTTTTTTTCCAGACATTAAAAAAAGAAGCTGGCAGTGGAAGCACAAGAGAGAAGTAGCGCTGGGAAGAAGACTTAAAGCATCCTTTCTCCCCATACTAACCCCTCTTTCCACTTTATATGCTCAAATAAACCCAGATAACTTTCCAGAGCTGGAAATCTGGAACTATACAGCTACTCTCACATATACACTGAAAGTGCAGAAAGAGAATACCATCACACCTAGTGCCCCAGATCCAACGTCTATATGTTTGATACTCATATGAAAAGTACCATATGCCTATAAAATTGCACACACCTAGACAGAGCTTCTGATATTCCTGATTCCGCATACAGTATTTAGAATTGTGTGCATACGGTTCCGTTCCCATGAACTAATGTTGACCATGATCAGCAGAATGACGCTGATGGGACAGGTGAAAATATTTCCACTGTATTTCCTCACAATTCAGTAAATATTCAGAACAGTTAAAGGAAGGTCCTTTACCTTTTCTTTATTTAGTCTGCTGGCACTAGAATGTTTATGAAAATTCAGATACTTCACACTGACTTATTTAATAGAAATAAGTCTATTATTTCTATTAATGCCACCATGAAAAATCCCTCAATTCTTTTCCTTCCTTCCTTCCTTCCTTCCTTCCTTCCTTCCTTCCTTCCTTCCTTCCTTCCTTCCTTCCTTCCCTTCCTTTTTTTCCTTTCTTGATTTTAATCCCGCCTTTATTATATTTTTAATAAATAACTCAAGGTAGTGAACATACATAATACTCCTTTGTTCTTTGGGGTTTTCATAAGCTGTATGCCATAATCATCACAATTATACCAAAGTAAGGCTTGACATATCTCGCTTTGCATGTAATGCGTCTATCTCATATATTGGTTTCACCTTTTGAGTTGCCATATTGACATAAATGAACATTTGCACGATATTCTAATTTTTCAAGTTTCACCTGTATAGGAAGGTGAATTATTTAAGTGTTTTATTTATTTAAATCAATTAAAGGACTTATATGGCTACCCATCTTATATACAATAACCCTGGGTGACTCACAACAGCACCAATAAAAACATAAAAGTAAAACAATACCCCTACACTATTCAGAAAAGAAAGCATACTTTCCCCCACAGGACCATACCAACTCCATATTTCCTAAGTCCACTCCCATCCTAGCCCAACACTTGGGGGAAAGCTAGGTGTTCACTGGCTTCTGTCTAGATTAATTAAATAGGTGCTTTATTTTTTAAAGCCAATAATCTAAATCTAGGTGGATAATGAATAAATTGAGAACAATTAGAAACAGACTTCCATGAAACATGATCCATATATATTCAGTGCTTTTACTCAGGGCTTTAAAGAGTCTCTCTTATCCTCTCTCCAGAACAAATAAACATAGTGCTGATGACTAATCCTTTAAATATAGTATTTTCTTCAGATTATGTAGGACAATTCAGTGATGGGTTCTGCAACTTAATTTCTATTTAGATATTCAGCTAAGGATAACCATATGTATAAATATGGATCTATCTGAACTCTTCCTTTGTGACCTAACCATGTTTCTAGTTCCCAAATGTGTCTTTTTTATGTTAAGCCTTATTTTATATTAAACTTTCAGTGTAGCTCCATTGTCTTCTTCTGCTGTCCCCTGTTTCTTTTCTACTTTGGAATTGTTTGCAACTGTTCTTTTGATGTATCTTCCTTTAGGTATTCCCATCAATCTGAAACTTAAGTTAATTTAAGGGGGCTAAGACTTTGATACTGAGAATGTATGTCCCAAATGAAGATAAAACAGCATTTCATAAAGGACTTATGGAGAAACTATTGGACTTTCTGTATGAAAATTGGTGTCTCATGGCAGATTGGAATGGGGTGGTTTTTCCACAAAAGTTAGAACCTCTGAGAAAAATATTAAAAATATACATGACAAACTACCAAAGATTTTCTTTGACTTAATGACAATTTGTTGATGTATGGAGATATAAACATGGTGACTCAAAAGAATATACTTATTTTTCTGAAAGACATAGATCTTTTTCAAGAATAGATTGGATCTGGATCTCTAAGACTGACTACTAATGTGGAGATATTGCCAAGACTTTCTCAGACCACAATCCAGTGATTTTAACTTTTAAAAGGAAAAATGGCTCTTTCAGATGGAGATGGAATGAGATATCGTGGCAAAAGGAAATGGTAGTCAAAGATTGCAGAAAGAAGTTAAAAGAATCTTTTGAGAATAATCTTAATAAAGACACAGAAGTAAGAACAGTTTGGCATGCAAGCAAGCTTTTATAAGAAGATATTTCATACAACTAACAGTGAATTTAAAAAGAAAAGGCATGAGAAAATTCAAGTGGTTTTGGAAAAGAAAGAAGAGGCTTTAAAAAGTCCCCATAGAAAACAACTACTTATATTATACACCAAATTAAGCTTCTACAGAGGGAATTATCTATATTAATAGTGAGAGAAATGGAAATAAAGATGAATTATGGAAAACAAAGAAATTTTGAATCTGCAAATAAACTGGGGAAATGGTTGGCATATAAGTTGTGAAAAGAAAAAGAAAAGAAAGTAATACTAAAGTTACAAGAAGAAAATACTGTAATAACAGGTCATGCAAGTATGTGAAAAGTGTTTCACCAGTATTATCTTTATATAAAGGTCAAGACATTTCTTTGGAAAAAGTGGATGGATATTTACATAAACAGAATTTACTGAAGTTTACAGAGAATCAGAGAAAAATTTTGAACAGACCTATTACAGTAAGAGAAGTTTGTGAAGCTATTAAAAAGACTATAACAGGAAAAGCACCTGGTCCACATGGTTTGCCAGCCTCTTATTATAAATGTTTTGAGGATGAACTTTTACAACTTTTACAACAAACAATTAATATTATTTTACCGAATGGAAAGATTCCTGACAGCTGGAAAGAGGCCAATATAGCATTAATACCTAAAGAGGCCTAGGACCTGACTTTAACAAGAAATTATTGACCAATATCTTTATTGAATAATAACTACAAGTTGTTTACAATGATTCTGGCTGAAAGGTTGAAAATAATTTTACAGGACTTTATTCATGAAGATCAATGTGGGTTTTTACCTAAAAGACAACTACGAGATAATATTAGAAATGTGTTGGATATTCTGGAGTATTTGGAGCAGCACAATGAAAAGCAAGCTGGACTGATCTTCTTAGATGCAGAGAAGGCCTTTGATAATTTGAACTGGATTTTCTTGTTTAGAGTTCTGGAAGTTATGAACTTTGGATTTAATTTTATTAAATGGGTAAGATCAATTTATACCTCACAAAAAACACAAATAATTGTTAACTGAGAATTAACAAAACCTTGTAAGATTCAAAAAGGGACAAGACAAGGATGCCTGCTATCTCCATTCTTGTTCATTTTATTTCTTGAGGTACTGAATAGAGACATAAGACAAGATGAGAGAATTGTAGGAATACAGATTAAAAAAGAAACTTATAAGTTAAGGGCATTTGCTGATGACCTGGTGGTAGTTTTGGAGGATCCGTTAGAGGGAGTAGAAACATTAATGGGAAAATGAAAGGACTTTGGTATGCTAGGGGGTTTTAAGATTAATAATTAGAAGATGAAGATTTTTTTCTTCCTAGTGTTTTTCCCACAGGTGCAGGGTCTGCTTTTTTTCAGATCAACTGAATGTTGACCCACTGGTTATGACAGGAATTGACCGACTGGCTTGTCACCCGAGCCTGATGTCATGGGCTGAGAGAGCGTCTGGCCCAAAGTCACTTAGCCTGTTTCATTCACAGTCTCCTGGTTTCTATCCTGATGCCTTAACCACTAGAGCAAACTGGCTCTCAAATAGAAGATGAAGATGTTAACAAAAATATGAAAATGGAAGATCAAATAGAACTGATGGAGAAAACTGTTTTTAAGATAGAGAAAAAAATAAAATACTTGGGTATTAATATGACAAATATGAATTGTATGTTATTTCAAAATAATTATGTTAAAACATAGAAGGAAATTAAGGACATGTTAAGATGGAAGAAATTAAAATTGTCACTGTTGGAAAGAATTTCTGTGATAAAAATGAATGTTTTGCCTAGAATGATGTTTTTGTTTTAGACAATACCTGTTTTGGCAACTGATGTACCATTCAAGCAATGGCAAAAAGATATATCTAAATTTGTATGGCAAGGGAAAAAACCATGAGTTAAATACAGAGTGTTACAAGATGCAAAGGAAAGAGGAGGATTGGGTTTACTGGATTTGAAATTATGTTTTGCAGCTTGTTGTTTGGTTTGGATGAAAGAATGGTGTTGCTGAGAAACAAAAGACTTTTAGAGTTAGAAGTACACTACCAGAGGTTTGTATGGCATGGATATTTATGGTACGATAAAGTTAAAGTTAATTTAGATTTTAAAAGCCACTTTATTAGAAGTGTCATATTGAGAATATGGAATAGATATAAACCCAAGCTGTGCCTGAAAACAGCTCTATGGATCTCAGCACAAGAAGCATTTTACAGAAAAGAACCAACAGGAAAAGACAAATAGTAACGTGCCAGGAATAACTGGAGAATCACCAAGGGGAATGTAAAATTAAATCAAGAGAGCAACTAATGGCAGAAGGATATAGTTGTCAATGGTTTTCCCATTTACAGTTATCAGAAAGATTTAAAATGGGTAAAAAGACTTATGGTATAGAGCAAAGGGAGATGCAATTTTGTTCTGATGACAAACATGTAATTACTAAAATGTTTAAACTTTGTTGAAATTTGAAATGGAAGAAGAACAGCTTAAAGAATGTATGATAAAATTTTGGTTATAATATACAGATGGATCAATGGGAAAATCTGTGGTCAAAAGGGTTGAAACTTACATTATGTTATGATCTTAAAGAGAATTTTTATAAAATGATATATAGGCCAGAGAAATTACCTAGAATGTATAAAGGCATTCCAAATGTGTGTTAGAAATGTGAACAACATGAAGGGACATTCTATCATGCTTGGTGGACATGTAAAAAAGCTAAAAAAAAAATGGACTCAAATATATACTTTGATACAGAGGACTTTAAAGATTAATATTCAACTGAAACCAGAACTTTTCCTTTTAGGACTGATGGATACACAGTTAGAAAAGAGTCATGGAAGATTATTTCAATATATGATTACTGCAGCAAGATTATTATATGCAAAAAGATGGAAAGATTTGGCACTACCCACTACGGAGGAATGGTTGGTGAAATTGACAAAATTTGTTGATATGGCCAAACTGACTTCTTTGATTAGAGAAAGGTCATTACTGACATTCATCAGTAACTGGAAACCTGTTATGGACTTTTTGTGTAAAAAAGAAAATGATTTTGTGACATATGGCTTTGATGATTAGAAAGAATAGGTAATAGAAGGGAATTATGATATAATCTTAGAGAGATAGGTTTGATTAGAATTGTATGTTTTACTGCCAAGAGGATCGGAAGCCATTTATTTATATTTCTTTTCATGTTTTCTGTTCTACTTTTTTTTTTCCTATCTCCTTTTGTCTTTTTTTCCCTTTTTTTCTCTTTCACATTTACTGTATCTTTTTCTTTTAATGTACTTATTATTATATATGTAAAATCTTTTAATAAAAGCTATTTTTAAAAAAAAGTTACTTGAAAAGTAATATGAATTCCATAGAATCTAAAATGGTCTCCATTTAAACAGTTTGTTATTATTTTGGCTTTTGCCCATTTTATTGCTTCAAATTCAAGACATGATACTGGTTAGCCAACATTGACACACATGCCATTACCATGCTAATTTCACCACTCCCAATATTACATATGTGGAAGACGTATGATTTGATCACAAATATAATTACTACATTATGTTAAATAGCACTGATGCATTCTTCAGAAGGACAAGAATGAGACAATGCTACATTAGAATCACGTTAACACACTCCTGATGGACTTTTTGCTGAAAAAAGAGAAAAATGAACTTGTGATTTATGGGTTTGAAGATTAGAAAAGGTAACTTATGGAAAGAAGGAAATTATGATGTAACTTTAGAGAGAGAAGGCAAAATATAAATATATTTATAACTGCTGTCAAGAAGATCGGAAGTTGCTTCTTTATACTTTCTTTTTCTTTTTCTTTTCTATTTCTATTTTCCATTTTTCACTATTTACTGTTTTTCTTTATTATCTCTATTTTCTGTTATGATTTTTACTTTGTTAAAGATTTCTTCAATAAAAATTATTGATATTGATTATATTAAGAATCATGTTAATATAAATTTGTGGAAAGAGAATTCTGACACTGAAATAATTTAATAAAATAATCTTCCAGAATATAATAGCTGGTAAAAGTGAGGATGGCAGTCTGATTATATATATTAGCTAGACGTTCCTACATTACCTAAACTCTAGCCTCACAACCAACCTGTGTAAATCCAGAGGCTAATACTTCCAGGCACTCGCTTTTGGGGAGGCAACTGCAATTAAGCTGAGTCATATTCTGTAATTCTCGAAGCTGTTAATAGCAGCAAATTCAGTTTTAATTCAGAGATTATTAAAATAATCCAATAAAACAATACCAACAAACTCTGAATAAAACTATGTAAAAAGTTTGTTGTTGTTGTTTAGTCGTTAAGTCGTGTCCGACTCTTCGTGACCCCATGAACCATATTGCACCAGGCCTTCCTATCTTTCACTGCCTCCCTCAGTTTGCTCAATTTCATGCTCATTGCTTCAGTGATGCTATCTAGCCATCTCATCCTCTGCCGTCCTCTTCTCCTTTTGCCTTCCATCTTTCCCAGCATCAGGCTCTTTTCCAAAGAGTCCTCTCTTCGCATTAGGTGACCAAAGTATCTGAGCTTGAGCTTCATTATCAATCCTTCCAATGAGCAATCAGAGTTGATTTCCTTTAAGATTGACTGGTTTGACCTAGCAGTCCAGGGGACTCTTAAGAGTCTTCTCCAGCACCACAGTTCAAAGGCATCAATTCTTCGGCGTTCAGCCTTCTTTATGGTCCAGCTCTCACAGCCATACATTACTACTGGAAAAACCATAGCTTTGACTATGCGGATCTTTGTCGGCAAGGTGACGTCTCTGCTTTTTAATATGCTATCTAGGTTTGCCATAGCTTTCCTCCCAAGGAGCAAGCGTCTTTTAATTTCATGGCTGCAGTCTCCGTCTGCGGTGATCTTGGAGCCCAAATAAATGAAGTCTGTTACTGCTTCCATTTCTACCCCTTCTATTTGCCAAGGATTGATGGGTCCAGATGCCATGATCTTAGTTTTTTTAATGTTGAGTTTCAAGCCAGCTTTCGCACTCTCCTCTTTCACCCTCATCAAGAGGCTCTTTAGTTCTTCTTCACTTTCTGCCATTAGGGTGGTATCGTCTGCATATCTGAGGTTATTGATGTTTCTCCCTGCAATCTTAATTCCGGCTTGTGATTCTTCCAGCCTGGCATTTCTCATGATGTACTCTGCATATAGGTTAAATAAGCAGGGTGACAGTATACAGCCTTGTCGTACTCCTTTCCCTATTTTGAACCAATCGGTTGTTCCATGACCAGTTCTAACTGTTGCTTCTTGGCCCGCATACAGATTTCTCAGGAGACAGGTAAGGTGGTCTGGTATCCCCATCTCTTTAAGAATTTGCCACAGTTTGTTGTGATCCACACAATCAAAGGCTTTTGCATAGTCAATGAAGCAGAAGTAGATGCTTTTCTGGAACTCTCGTGCTTTCTCCATGATCCAGCGAATGTTGGCAATTTGATCTCTAGTTCCTCTGCCTCTTCGAAACCCAGCTTGTACATCCGGTAGTTCTCGGTTCACGTACTGCTGAAGCCTAGCTTGTAGGATTTTGAGCATAACCTTGCTAGCATGTGAAATGAGTGCAATTGTGCGATAGTTTGAGCATTCTTTGGCATTGCCCTTCTTTGGAATTGGAACGTAAACTGACCTTTTCCAATCCCGTGGCCACTGTTGCGTTTTCCAAACTTGCTGGCATATTGAGTGCAGCACTTGAACAGCATCGTCTTTTAGTATTTTAAATAACTCAGCTGGAATACTGTCATCTCCACTAGCTTTGTTGTTAGCAATGCTTCCTAAGGCCCACTTGACTTTACTCTCTAGGATGTGGCTCAGGGTCAGTGACCACACCAGCATGGACATCAGGGACATTGAGATCTTTCTTGTATAGTTCTTCTGTGTATTCTTGCCACCTCTTCTTAATCTCTTCTGCTTCTGTTAGGTCCCTGCCTTTTTTGTCCTTTATCATGCCCATCTTTGCACTAAACGTTCCTTTGATATCTCCAATTTTCTTGAAGAGATCTCTAGTCTTCCCCATTCTATTGTTTTCTTCAATTTCTTTGCATTGTTCATTTAAGAAGGCCTTCTTATCTCTCCTTGCTATTCTCTGGAAATCTGCATTCAGTTGCTTATATCTTTCCCTTTCACCCTTGCTTTTCGCATTCCTTCTTTCCACAGCTATTTGTAAAGCCTCATCAGACAGCCATTTTGCTTTCTTGCATTTCTTTTTCTTTGGGATGGTTTTAGTTGCTGCCTCTTGTACAATGTTACAGACCTCCGTCCATAGTTCTTCAGGCACTCTGTCTACAAAATCTACTCCTCTAAATCTATTCATCACCTTCACTGTGTACTCACATGGAATATGATCTAAGTCATACCTGAGTGGTCTAGTGGTTTTCCCTACATTCTTCAATTTAAGCCTAAATTTTGCAGTAAGATGCTCATGATCTGAGCCACAGTCAGCTCCTGGTCTTGTTTTTGCCGTCTGTATAGAGCTTCTCCATCTTTGGCTGCAAAGTATGTAATCAATCTGGTTTCGGTATTGACCATCTGGTGATGTCCATGTGTAGAGTCGTCTCTTGTGTTGTTGGAAAAGAGTGTTTGCTATGACTAGCTTGTTCTCTTGACAGAACTCTATTAGCCTTTGCCCTGCTTCATTTTGTACTCCAAGGCCAAACTTGCCTGTTATTCCGATTACTCCTTGACTTCCTACTTTAGCATTCCAATCCCCTATGATGAAAAGGACATCTTTTTTTGGTGCTAGTTCTAGAAGGTCTTGTAGGTCTTCATAGAACCGGTCAACTTCAGCTTCTTCGGCATCGGTGGTTGGGGCATAGACTTGGATTACCGTGATGTTGAATGGTTTTCCTTGGATACGCACTGAGATCATTCTGTTGTTTTTGAGGTTGTACCCCATTACTGCCTTTCCCACTCTCTTATTGACTATGAGTGCAACTCCATTTCTTCTAAGGGTTTCTTGCCCACAGTAGTAGATATAGTGGTCACCTGAATTAAATTCACCCATTCCCGTCCATTTCAATTCGCTGATTCCCAAGATGTCGACGTTCAATCTTGTCATCTCATGTTTGACCACATCCAGCTTGCCTTGGTTCATGGATCTGACATTCCACGTACCTATACAATATTGTTCTTTACAGCATCGGACCTTCTTTTCGCTTCCAGATACATCCACAGCTGAACGTCCTTTCGGCTTTGGCCCAGCCGCTTCACTCTTTCTGGAGCTACTTGGAATTGCCCTCCGCTCTTCCCCAGTAGCATATTGGACACCTTCTGACCTGAGGGGCTCATCTTCCGGCGTCATATCTTTTAGCCTTTTAACATTGTCCATGGGGTTTTCTTGGCAAGGATACTGGAGTGGGTTGCCATTTCCTTCTCCAGTGGACCACATTTTGTCAGAACTCTCTGTCATGACCTGTCCGTCTTGGGTGGCCCTGCACGGTATAGCTCATGGCTTCACTGAGTTACACAAGCCCCTTCGCCACGACAAGGCAGTGATCCATGAAGGGGATGTAAAAAGTTAGGCAGATTTAAAAAGAAAAATAAAATTAAAAAGCATAGTAATAATCAGACAAGAGAGAACCAGTTTGGTGTAGTGGTTAAGGCGCCAGGCTAGAAACCTGGAGACTGTGAGTTCTAGTCCTGCCTTAGATACAAAGCCATCTGGGTGACCTTGGGCCAGTCACTCTCCCTCAACCCTAGAAAGCAGGCAATGGCAAACCACTTCTGAAATTTTGTAAGAAAACTGCAGGGACTTGTCAAGGCAGTCGCCAGGAGTCAAAACTAACTTGAACGCCAAAAAAAAAAAAAAAAAATTAGACAAGAGCCAGTCAAACTTCACTTGGGAAAGAGTTTCATAAGTTTGTGCCACCATCAAAACCCCTGTGATATACTTCAACTAACAGTATCATTCTTGGTAGCCGATGTAAAGATTCCAAAACTGAAAACAACTGATGATCCAATTCATGGGAAAAGAAGTGATGCTTCAAATATCCCTGATCCAACGTTTGTCAATGACAAAAGAAGGAAACAGGGAAATTAACATAATAATGCCTTACAACTTAAAGAAATTTGCAACTAAGAAATTGGCTGTTTCTGTTAAACATCTTTATTAAATTTAATTTATTTCCCACTTTTTTGCCTCCTCTTCCTCTTACCCTACTAGTACAGCTCCAGTTGACAGCACAATCCTATGAATATTTACACACAACTCAATCCCAGCGTGTTCCATGGATCTTAGTCACAGGTACCTGTGCATCTGATTATAGTCTTTTGTAAGAATATTGTCTGTTACCACATGCAGTAACAATTACAACTAAAATGAACTGATCACAGCCTTAGTTACTCTTGCATGTCTTATACACACATACGATCTTTCTCTACATGGGAAGCCCTTTTTATAAAAAGTGTGAGTGTGTATGTTTGCATACCTATGTTCACATATCTACAGCCTTCGCCCAGTTCCATCTTATCTCTGTGCTCAATGTGTTAAGGGATTAAATAATGATGAAAAAGAAAACTCTCCTGCTTTTGTACTTAGGCTATACATATAATCTAATGTGACACTGGGCACATTAGCAATGGGAACATACGACTGAAGTGTGATGCCAAACCATTCTGCTAGCCTTTACTGACAAAAAAGAATCCTACTCAAAGAAACTAAACACATGGAATATTAAAAGCACCGGATGGAAACTGAATGCCCACTTCCTTAATTGTTTTAACAATATTCTGGTCTTCCAAATTTAATTTACACTGTTGGTACCTATGGAACTTCCTTTAAGTAAATCTATGAGGCCGGCAATAAAATCCTACCCAGAAAAAAAAATCATACTGAGTTTCTTGGGATTTCCTTCAGGAAAGGCTGGATAGAATTGCAGCCTTAGATCCCAAATCAAAGCCTACTTGCATTGTACTTGGGAAGTACATGAAAGCTCAGCTCAAATTGGAGCTGCCTTAGATCTCATTTCTGTCACTTCTGCGGCTGTACTTTAAAGCTTGAGCATTAGTAATCTAACTATCATTTGACCACAAGTTATTGCTGCAAAGTCTGGCAAGCACATTTGTCCACCCTGAAATGCTTTATTGAAAGCAGGTGGCTTAGAACAAAAGAAGCAAGAAACATCAATTTATTGGGACTCCCCTTAAATGTATGGATGTCTGAAAAGAGAAATATAATTAACATAACCCAGCCATCCTAACCTGATGCCATTAACCATATTCCTTGGGGCTGATGGGAAGTACAGCTAGAGGGCATTAGTAAAGGCTGCCATTGTTCAGTGCATTTTCCTGCAATGTCAACTTAATAATTAATCATATGGCCATTTAGCATGAATATAGTTACTGACTGCTCAATCTATGCATACCTATATACTCTTTTTAATAACTTGGCTCACACATTGCACTAAATCATGGTTTATTTAAACATGGTTATTGAATAAATCTCAATTGGCTGGGTTTGCAATAACATGCTAAGTAATAAACTATGATTTACAAATTACAGCAACTGAGATCATACAATACTATAATCAAAAGCAAGCAAATTCCATTGTGATTACATTTGCACAAAATGCCTATTTAGAGTTAACTAGATCATTAATACTTGTGGGAGTGTGGAGCAGAGGTGTGAAACATGGACTCTCATCCCCAGAGGAGCGGACAAGAGATAAGAGAATGAGACTGGCCCCTCCCTGAGGAATGCTAAGGATGTTTGTAGTGTGACCCTAGGAACTGCTCTCAGTCTGAGAAGATTCTGTGAATGGATTGAAGCCAATTAAACCTTGCTGGATTGAATCTGTATTGTCTCCTGGAGTTTCCTGGGCTAAACCTGACAATACTAATTCAATTGCCTTGGTTCATACAACATACTAAAACACATACTAGCCAACTATATTTTAGCCTACACCCTGCCAAGAGCGTCTGTATACATATACTTAGACACTGAAAGTGAGACAGTCATACATGTTCTTTTTAAATGCCATTTATCATCCTTGGATCTCTTTTCCAATCACAGATTACCTGGACAGGTTCTAACAGGCAATTGTGCACTTCCTCTTAAACAATCAGGACCTGAGGACACTAGAAAGGTTGCCAAATTCTGTGTTGTAGCAATGGTAGTTAGAAATGGTTGGATCTGAATTTTCCTAGGTATTTTAGTTTCTGCTGTGAACAAGCCTATGTGCTGGATATTTTGTATTTTATTTCTGCCTTTTGGTTTATGACTGTGAATTTTTAATAATAACTTAATAGTGCAGTAACTTTGTTAATCTTATGTACAGGCTTATTTTTAATGTATTTTCACCCTTAATTTTTGGATAACTTTAATTTTTGAACATAAAATAATAAAAATAATGATGGTATGCATAATAAACAACAACCCAATTTCCTGCATATTATAAATTAATTCATTTATTACATATATTTATCTTAGACTCTCTCCTATGAGCTTAGTACAGTGGTACCTCGGGTTACGAACGCCCCTCCTTACGAATTTTTTGAGATACAACCAGCTCCGGCCCCAAAAATTTACCTCGACATGTGAACTCCGCCTCGAGCTACGAACTGGATCCGCAGCCATTTGCCCTGCTGCCACGCGGTCGCAGCTTCCTGTGGGCAAGATCGCGGTAGCAAGGAGACGTTCGGTGAGGCTTGTGGTGTGTTTTGGGGGAAATTTGCCTTGTGGTGCGACCAAATTCGGAGGGCGGATTAGCCGTATTTACATTGAACCTTATAGGGAAATTTGCCTCGTGGTGCGACCAAATTCAGAGGGCGGAACGGATTAACCGTATTTACATTGAACCTTATGGGAAAATTTACCTCGCGTTGCGACCAACTCAAGTTGCAATCAGAGTCACGGAACGGATTAAGTTCGTAACCCGAGGTACCACTGTATTTGAAAAATAGTGACTCAATGTGTGAGTTTAATTACCGAGAAGAGATTTTGGAAGTGGGCCTTCCCAGTCCTGGTTGAATTCCCACTAAGTACCTTTCCACACTGCTGAGTTAAAGTGATACCTATGCATCTGTATGTTGGCAGAAAATTTACAGTCCCTGTTACCAATCTCAGTCCTGCATGTATTGACTCTGTTTTGGCTTACTGTAAAACAGTAGTGTCTTAATTTCAAAGGTATGTTAATCAAAGCAATTGGTTAACTCCTCTAGCTTTGCTGCCCTTCCCCTTTCCAAATATCACCAGCCAGCCAACTATCTGCTGGTCTTGAGAGTATTAAGGGATAGGGTTTAGGGAGGGGGTGAGTTTTGACCAGTGGCTTGACTAACCACTGCTGCTTTATGGTATGTGGCAAAGCAGAGAAGCACAGGTGTACTCACCAATTCTGCAACTTCACTGATGCAGCTGGCAGGAAACCATCTGCCAGTCCCAAAAGTATAGCAGAAATGGAGCTTAAGGAGGTGAGATGTTTTGACAGATGTCTAGATCACACTCTCCTACTTTACTCTGTCCTCAAGAATGCAGGTATAGTGGTCTTTCAAAACTGTTCATCATCACAAGCCCTCTGAATAAATGTATGGAGGTGCAGAATTTTAAAAAGCCCTTAATCTGTAGTTTCAGAAAAATGATTTTACTGCTCTTTCAAAAACCCAGCACCTCCTAAAGCAGGCCTTTACTGTCCTGCTTTACCAAACTTGTAGTGTTTCAAAATTTGGCACTTGAAACCTCTGGATGCGGCAATGGCCCCATAGCTATGCCCAGTATTTTTGGCATGGAGGAGAAAAAAGAATGGTGATAGAGGAAAGTCTCTTGGACTGGGGTGGTGGAGGTGGGAGAGTGTGCATAAATCTCTTCTGAAGGCGAAATTTATGTGTTTTATGGTGAGAAGACATGAGCCACATGGACAAGAGAACTGAATGGACATCCAGCACTTCCTTTGCTCTTTTCACTGCTTATTTCCCATCCAAGCACGCTCTGCTTTACGAGGGACTAACCTTCAATTGTGCAAATTGCACAGAAAACCTCTGGCTCCCAGGACTACTGTTTGAAAAACTGAAAAACAGCACCACCTAGTTTCAAGCTGGAAATATTGGCTGTGTACATGTTGTGCTCATTATTCTGCTCAAGCTTGAGCTACAGAAATAGTGTTTCAGTAGCAAACAGATATTTTGAAATTATCAGCAGTCATATACAAAATCTTTTACATTTGACTTCTATTCATATTAAAATACCATCTGTGTTAAGTTTAATTCCACATGAAAAATATTGATCCTGGAATATTCAAAACTGCAGTGTTATTAGTAGCCAGTGACAGGATTTAGCCTAAGTACAAGATTTATTCTAATTCCTATGGCATTGGCTACTAGCACATAAGTAAAGGCTACACCCACACCTCAAGTTAATGCATGAATTTAAGGGCCAACATTCTATTAACAGTCATCTAGATCTATAATCACCACAGCAAATGTAGAATTATGATTTACAAAAAAAAAACCCTATAAAATTAAAATACAAATGCAACAATGCAATTCTAGTATAAATATTCCTATAAAACAAAAAATACTGATTCAAATTTTATATATATATATATATATATATATATATATATATATATATATATATAATTTGAATCAGTATATATATACACACACATACATACTGTATATCTTCTGTTAAAAATGAATGTAAAATTAAATATCACTGTACCTCTGTAAAAAGGAGGAAGGCAGATACCAGTTAAGAGTTACTTAACTGAAGGAACACAGCAATTCACCAAAGGCAGAAAGAGGAGAGAATATTTGATCTTTCTTTACCAATGCACTTATTATCTGTGTTTTTCTAAAATTAGTATTCAAGTCTACCTAACAATAAGAAAAATAAAATATTGGAAGAAATAATAGCAAATCCATTAAAAAGGACTCAGCAGAAGAATCAGCTTAATACCAAGAAGTGCAGGAAAAGGACATGGAGGAAGGTAGCTTGACTTTATTTGGCAAGACCTTCTAAACCAGGGTTCCTCAACCTCAGCAACTTTACATTACAACTTCCCCTCAGCATGGCTGGCTGGGGAATTCTGGGAGTTGAAGTTCACCCATCTTAAAGTTGCTGAGGTTGAGGAACCCTGTTCTAAACTCTGGAAATACAACCAAGAAGGTCTCCTTTATACCCCTATCATTGTGCCTCTGATGTTGGTGGGACAAGGTAAAAAGATCTTGGCTGTTCAAAAGATCGTAATATGAGGAAAATATACCTTTGGGTGGAAGAAGCAAGTTTTTAGAGGCCTCAGATGAATGATAAAACTGAAACATAAAGGAATGTGCAGCACCTTTGAAGCTGGTACCTTTGAAGCTGGTGTGAACTAAACTGATTGTAAACTCCTTATCACAAACATCCCCATAGCAACTTAAGGGAGGATGCCTTCTTCCTGGCATTTGGCACCTTGAAGTAATTAGTTTCTTCTTTTCTTCTTCCTAGTAGATAGCAGTTGTCCTTGTAGATAGCAGATAACAGAGGGGCAGAAAGTGACTTGAGAAGTATGGCTCATTTAGGTGGTATGCCTGCATCATCATATGAATATGTATGCATATGTGTTCTTTTTCCCTTCCCCTTCTTGAAGAACTGTATAAATATCAGGGCATCCATTTTGCCTACAGGGGGAGAGTGTCTCCCATTAACCCTTGGTGGGGTCCCCTTCCAGTACATACTGTCTAATAAACACTGCAGTGAAGCCTTGATTATTTTGCGTTTGTGTCCTGCGTTGATTCCACATTAAGAACTGGACAGTTAAGCCCTGGATGGCCATCATCTCCTTTATCACATTGGTGCTCATCAGCTTAATCCTTATTTCAGGGAGATTTTGCAAAGGCCATTCAGGTCTCCAAATAGGAAGTCAGTCTGGGAGCAAGTAATACCTGTTGAATTTCCATCTTCTAAGCCAACCAAAGGACTTACCTGACCAATCTCCCCCAATCCGCATCACATCATTTTCTGTTTTTTGAGATTTGAATGCCAAATGAAAAGAGGTATGTGAGAGGATAGGTAAGGGGAAAACAGGCATGAGCATTATAGGCAAATAGGGTAAAGTTCCCAGATATCTCTATAGAAAGGAGAAAGGCAGGAATGAGTGAAGTAATTTTGCAGAAGAGCAATGCACCATAGGTATAAGGGGGAGGACGAGAAGTGTCTCCCTATAATTGCTTTACATGCTGCCTTACGGTGCACCAGTCAGACTGCTCTGAGTCAACAGCTGAAGGAAGTAGGAGATCACTGCAGAACAAGCACAATATAAACAACAGACCACTTTAATATGTTATTGTTACTCTATTTACTTGGGTTATACTGTAGTTTCTAATGATAGCCAGTTATTTCAGTGGATTCATTATTTATCATATGATGTGTGAGGCAGAGGAATTGGACAAAAAGCTCCATATCATTTTACATTATATCACTATAAACAAAAAATTAACTTTCTATGCTTTTGGTCCAGATTGATTTCAGAAGTGTCTGTCTGTCTATCTATCTACACACACACAAACATACACCATACATATCCCACACATATTTTCCGTTAATAATAAATGAAGTAGCACTTAAAATAAGAAATAGCTGTCTTAATACAAACTCTGAGCTCAATTATTTCACTTGCAGTATACTGTAGGAATGTTGGCAAAACTGTTTAACTTGGCATCCTGTTCTCTAGTACAAGGAAGAATGGAACATTCTGCTTGATCACATCCTTTAAGCAATATTCCAAATTTAGATTGGATTTTTTTTTTACTATTGCTTTTATAAAGCAGCTTGGTATTCATTAAGAATCTACAACTGCAAAAAAGAAATTAAGAGTAAATATGAAGACCTATACTTTCTTTCCAAAGCCATTCCTCAGCTTTTAGTAGGATAAGGCACCTTTATCAAACACTTTGACAAAAACTAAAGGTAGGATTATATCTTGAAACATGCAATCCAAGAGCAGCAGCCAAGTATAATCTAATTATCAGGCTATTTATTATGAATTATATAAAAAACACCAATATAACACCAATGCTGGTCCACCAGAAGGGCATCCAAAAATCTAGATTTAGATAAAATATCTTTTTAGGCTCAATCCTAATAAAAGGGCATGCAAACTTTCGAATTCTTCAGAATTCGGACAGGATATTACAAAAAGCATCGAATAAAATTAGGTCAGATGTTCAACTGTAATGTCTGCAACTGAAACTTGGTCTTAGAATGAAGAATTGTGCATTTATCAGAGCGCTGTGTATTTCATAGCAACTTTACATAGCCTTCAAGAACAAAGCTTTTAAAACACAAAGATTACCTAGTTGTCCCAGATTCATTCTTCAAAAAAAAAAAAAAAAAAAAACCCACAACAAAAAACACCTCCTACAAAGCGGTTACAGAGAGAAAGATGGGATCTTTTTTTTTTTTGCAGTGGCCCATAGCATTTCTGTTCTTGATCTGAAGGAGCCTTTATCCTCTTTCCAATCTGCTTAGATTTTGGAGCACTACTCTCTCTGCTTTTAACCAGTGTGATAATTCATTGAGTTGTCAATTGTGGCCATGGAGCTAGTGTTTTAATACAAATTTGGGAATTATTTTATATTTAATGCAGAATTAAAATGGGATTCCCCATAGGAAAATTGTTGAGCTAGATCTGAACAATTCTTGTAGTGCCAGTTTGAATACAAGCAAAAGGACTAAAAGAAGGCAAAAAGAAGAAAATGATAGTAATTAAACTGGAGATATGCAGAGCATGAAGCAACATTTTAGACAAAGAACTGGGAATAATGTGCACATTTATTAATGTATTGCCATTGTAAAAATAAGATTTGTTAACTGCGCTGTTTCCAAAATGTTGGTATTCAAATGTTTGGGAAGAGTGCCATCATTTGATCAGTGCGTTCGCAGCTGTCCCACGTATAACAGTTATATGGGGAATGTATGTGACAAGGAAAGCTGTACATTCCAAGTTTCTGTGAAAAGTAGTAGAGGAACTCTTTTATCTTTCTGCAGTGCTTCAAATTCTGGTAACTGTAGTTTTCAGCATTTGAAGACGCATAGGCCACTGGTAGAAAATGTTAATATTGCTTTATAAACATTTTTACTGCGTAAATATCCTGTGAACAGCAGTCAGTATCGTCACTGAGTTCATACTTCATTTTCAAACATAATGTAGTTTATTTGGTTTGGGCTTAACATGTTGTTTGAACTCAACGAGTTGTAGCTTAGCAAAATATGTGAATTCAGTCCTGTACTGTTTTAGCATTAGATTCACAGATCTCTCATATACACCTGAGGTTCTTTCCTTGAGTTTATTTTAAGTTATGTTTGCATGGACTACAGTCCACACCCCCATAGTTGGTAGAATTAAGTGATTTCCAAGGGAAATGAAATGCAACAAATAGGGGTAGGAATCGTCAGTAGGGATTCTCAGAAAATGGGGGGGGGGGGACTAATTGATGTAATATAAGAAAACTTCTGTCCCTTTGTTTATAGGATTCAATCTCTTTATTAATTATATGAAACAGCTTTGATATAATTAACAAATGTTTGTATATTAACATATATACATTATAGCTGATTTGTGCTGAAATCTGTGACGAAGTTCACAAAAGCTAACCTTACAGACTTTGCTTAGCTTGGATTACGTACCTATGAACCCAGTCAGTAATAATTTATCTGGTAAATTATGGTTATGGGAATTATGCCCTACTGTGCAGTGCAAATCATGTCTTTTGAACTTTATTTATTGAATAATGGCTAATTTAAAATCACTGTCAGCCTGGCTATTCATCATCTGTTCTTAAATTTTGTCATTCTGGATGTTTTATTCTGTTGCATTTAGAAATTTGAAAAGCTAACTTCTGATTGGTATATTTAAAATGATTTGGAAGCTAAAAATAGCATTCAAAGCTCTTAAAAACATAAGAAATTAGAAACAATGTTACTTTACTGGAAAACAAACCATCTGTAGTAATGTTTTCATCTCTGCACGTGCATTTTCATGTATGAATTTGGAAAGTACATTAAAACAACATGTGGACCTGGCACACTTATCAAATGCACAAACCATAGTTTAGGGCTGTTTTTTCTAATCTGGTATCCTCTACATTTTTGACAATAGCACTATAAAATCCTGGCAAATGATTCTGATGTCTGGAAGCAATGTAAATTATAAGCCCAAGCATCAGGAGTACAAATTCATAGTCTTGGCTTAGGGCCTGATTCACAACTTGGTGGTCAGGTAAGCTCAGTCAGGGTCTCAGCAACATAAACTGTACAGATGGAGCAAGACATGGAGATAGCTGGGCAAAACAGAACAAGAGAAAAGTATAAACAAACTGCTGTCAGAAAGCCATATAAGGGGAGGATAGTACAACAACCAACAAGGGGACCCATGTTGAAGGTGAGCTCAAAGTGATTTCAGAGATAATTGTATCAAGAAACCAATTCCATACTCATTCAAGGTCACAGCAGAATAGGATAGCTGAAAATAGCAACCTAAAGAAAAAAAAAACTTAAAGTTTAATTTGTATTTATACATCAACTCATATAATTAACATCCTTGATGTTGGCTCAGCACTATTTTAATTGGAGGCTATGGCAAATTAAACTGATATTTTCCTGGTACGTGCAGTTAATTCTCTACTTCTCCCCACTTTTAAGAAGACAGTGATTTATTATGTAGAATTGTGACTGCAAGGCACTATTCATGATGTTACCTCTTTTGCCAATGTGTTTTTCTGTTTTCAGGAAATAAAATGCTCTTTACATAGACACTGCCCTAAAGCATTAAGTAAATTGTCAATGAATATTTTGACTCTGGGAAATAACAGCAGAAAATGGCTGTTGTCATCAAGTCTGCGGGCAGGCAGTCCAGGCATTTGATTGGCCTCTTCTTTGGCTCTTGTGCTGCAGGGCCCTTACGGATTTTCCTGCCTATATTTCAAGATAATACAATTGGAGGCAATGTGGAAAGAATCAGAGACAGGCCTGTAAAAGAAAATTCAAAGTTCCTACAGCTATAGGACTATGTATTGGTTTTTCCTTTTTTACTAATCTATTTTTTTTAAAAAACTGTAAGTTGCTATTTTTATTTTCCATAATATACTCAAAAATATTCGAGTACGGAAAAATGCCTGGATTCTTGGATAATGAATGTAATCCATCTTTGATACAGTCAGTGTTACAATCCCTGGTGCACTTCAAAATAGTGTTGTTAAAAATTGCATATTTTACTTTAAAAATAAGGCTAAGATGTGTATATTAATTCTCTGCCAGGCTCATAAAACTATTTCGACTTTCAATCCCTGATGACACTGAAATCACTTTCCCCGGTACTTTATTCAAGTCTGCTTAACTGTGTGGCTATGGTGTGTTCCATGAAGCAAATGTGTTCTAACTCCAAAAAGTGCCCTCACCTGATGTTTGATTTTGAATATTTTTCTCCAAAATTTGCATACTCACTGAATATATATCCTTGATATGCAACAGGATATGTGAGGGGAAAATCTAGATGAGGTTCATAGCAAGCATTTGCAAATGAGGAAAAAAAATTAAGGTCTCTTGCCAACTACCACACACTTAGCAAATATATCAGTGACCCCAACAGGTTTCATCTCAGCAATATACGCAGTTTCATTTCCAATTTTTAAAACTGTGATGTTAATTTTCAATGCAAAACATTTTTAGTCAGTGTTAGTACTAAAAACATGAGCAACTAGTATATTTTTAGAACCATCAGACTTTACTTTTGGAGAAGCTAACACTTTTCAAAAATTCATGAAGTTCATATTAAACAAGAAATTAACATCTCATGTTCTATGCTTTTCTTCAGCTTCAAAAAAGTTTTGTACTTTGTTACAGTATAGCAAGGCACATAGAATCTCTTCCTTCAAAACACAGATGTACTCCCTGAAATAATTTTAAAATCCTCAAAGCAATAAGAAATACTACAAATGTTTCTCTTTTTTCCCCAAAAACTCTTTCCACAAGACCACACACGTTTAGAAAAGTGATTTAACAAGCACATGAAATTGATTATTTACATACTTGTACTTGTAATACAAATATATTGAATTAGAGCTTTTGTTATTCTGGATTACATTGTTTAAAAGATTAGACTTCCATTTAATAGTTATCATTTCTAGTGCCTTTGACAATTTACATATTTAAAAAACAAAACAAAATAAAAACAAAAAAAAACACAAGCACTGTTGGGGTCACACAACCATCTCTTTTTTCAAATATTAAGTATTATTTCAGCAATGGACTTGGAATTAAATGTGTAAGTGCTTTTATTATCTTATCTAGTATTGTTAAAAAAACCTTTCTAATTCCTTTTTTTGGCCAAGAATATCTTTCCAGAAAAACAACTGAATTTAAGAGGTAGATTTCTCCATGATGCACTTATTTATTTCAAATAAAAAACCAAAAGTTCTTTTTAGAACAAAAATCACATCTTGAAAAAAGCTTGGTACATTATTTAATACAGTTCAGTAACATAACAGTCCTGTGCAGGAATGAGAGCTGTTTAGAAACCAATGCAATCTTCCTTAAAATACAAGCCTGCCAACGGTACTAAATCCTCCCCCCCCACCTCCACCAGTTGGACCACAACTCCCTGGGGGGTCATTGTCATCAAATCCATTTGGCCGAAAGGAACAGGAGGCTGCAGCTGCTTCTAGGGCCTGGGTTCGAGCACTAAGCTCTTGCTCCTAAAAGATAAAAATGAACTGTGGTCACACACACACGCACACAATTTTTAAGAAAACTAATTATGATGTAAATTTCAAGGACAAAACATAGAACAGAATACTACATATGACATAGCTATATCAATACTGTTTACCCTATAATTCTTCAGTTATGAGCTCATAAAATGTAAAATAAACAAACACCCCACAAAATAAACCAGAAGTATCCATTTTTTAACTAGTTCTAGAAACTTTTGTTTTAAACTAAGGACATCTATAAGTATTCCAAGCACACTTCAATTTTATTTAAAGTCTTTTAACAAGCAGACACCGGATTTCTCCGGAACATTCTGAAAAAAAAAATAGCTTGTACAGTTCTAATTAGTCTGCCTAGTGATGAAAAAGAACACATTGCAAGCCCCATATGAAGACACTCCTAGTTTTGCAATGATTAATTTAGGGTGTAGGCAAAATTCTGTTTACTAAACTACCAGAGATAATCAAGAACATCAAAGTGTTGCAGGAATCCTGTATAATTCTTTGGCAATCTTTCTGGAACATGCTTTCAGTTCTACAAAAACCATGGTTAAGCAAGACGCATAACAGATCAAGGACTTGACTTACCAGTGTTCACATCCTTTTTATTCCTACTGAATATTGCATTCATTAACTGGTAGAGCTGTGTAAAGTTTTGAATGGGTCAATAGATTCAACAGAGCTTTGATTGAATCAAACCACTGAAGCAGATTTGTTAATCAGTGTGGGGGGTCTCCTTGAGAGCAGTAAAACAAAATTGTTCTCCAAAGCACTTCAAAGATTTGATAGATTTTGTGGCTTTTATAATTCTCGCAAATAATATACAATGTTGCAACTTCAGCACCATTTTGCTGTATTGAATACTGTGATTTCTGGCACTGACATGAGCAGTTGGCCAATAAGCTTTATTTCTTCATTATAATCTCTACCAATCAGCTCTTTTGCAAAGGCAAGGCTAACCTTCCTTAAGGATTTCTTTCACTTTCTCAGCTGTCACCTTCTTTAATATGGCCAGTCATAAGCCTTAATTTTGCTCTCTCTTGCACTAAAGGAATGTGCTGGTCCTGCAAACACAACTGGAAGTTCAACTCATCTTCCAGCATTGTAAATATAGACTCAAGGTTATTAATTAATTAGATGTATATTGCTGCCCACTTGACATATGACTCTGGATGGCAAACAACAAATTAAAATTAGTAATAAAAACATCAACAAAAAGTATCACATTTAACTTCCTGGTCCAATACCCAGAGACAATACCAAGTTTTTAACGTGTCACAGAAGGCAATCAGGATCAGGACCATTTGAATCTTGGATGCTATTCCACAGGGCAGGTGCAACAACAGAGCAGGTACACTGACATTATTTAAGCGAAGGGAACTAGATCATGCCCATCCTGTCAGACCTCATGGGAAGTAATAAGTAAAAGAGTAAGGTTGCCCTTACTTTTAAAATCTACACAACTAGGAAAGATTCTAAAAACAAGGGTGTAGTGGCAATCCCCTTCATGGATCACTGCCTTGTCGTGGCGAAGGGGCTTGTGTAACTCAGTGAAGCCATGAGCTGTACCGTGCAGGGCCACCCAAGACGGACAGGTCATGACAGAGAGTTCTGACAAAATGTGGTCCACTGGAGAAGGAAATGGCAACCCACTCCAGTATCCTTGCCAAGAAAACCCCATGGACAATGTTAAAAGGCTAAAAGATATGACGCCGGAAGATGAGCCCCTCAGGTTGGAAGGTGTCCAATATGCTACTGGGGAAGAGCGGAGGGCAATTCCAAGTAGCTCCAGAAAGAGTGAAGCGGCTGGGCCAAAGCCGAAAGGACGTTCAGCTGTGGATGTATCTGGAAGCGAAAAGAAGGTCCGATGCTGTAAAGAACAATATTGTATAGGTACGTGGAATGTCAGATCCATGAACCAAGGCAAGCTGGATGTGGTCAAACATGACATGACAAGATTGAACGTCGACATCTTGGGAATCAGCGAATTGAAATGGACGGGAATGGGTGAATTTAATTCAGGTGACCATTATATCTACTACTGTGGGCAAGAAACCCTTAGAAGAAATGGAGTTGCACTCATAGTCAACAAGAGAGTGGGAAAGGCAGTAATGGGGTACAACCTCAAAAACGACAGAATGATCTCAGTGCGTATCCAAGGAAAACCATTCAACATCACGGTAATCCAAGTCTATGCCCCAACCACCGATGCCGAAGAAGCTGAAGTTGACCGGTTCTATGAAGACCTACAAGACCTTCTAGAACTAGCACCAAAAAAAGATGTCCTTTTCATCATAGGGGATTGGAATGCTAAAGTAGGAAGTCAAGGAGTAATCGGAATAACAGGCAAGTTTGGCCTTGGAGTACAAAATGAAGCAGGGCAAAGGCTAATAGAGTTCTGTCAAGAGAACAAGCTAGTCATAGCAAACACTCTTTTCCAACAACACAAGAGACGACTCTACACATGGACATCACCAGATGGTCAATACTGAAACCAGATTGATTACATACTTTGCAGCCAAAGATGGAGAAGCTCTATACAGACGGCAAAAACAAGACCAGGAGCTGACTGTGGCTCAGATCATGAGCATCTTACTGCAAAATTTAGGCTTAAATTGAAGTATGTAGGGAAAACCACTAGACCACTCAGGTATGACTTAGATCATATTCCATGTGAGTACACAGTGAAGGTGATGAATAGATTTAGAGGATTAGATTTGGTAGACAGAGTGCCTGAAGAACTATGGACGGAAGTCTGTAACATTGTACAAGAGGCAGCAACTAAAACCATCCCAAAGAAAAAGAAATGCAAGAAAGCAAAATGGCTGTCTGATGAGGCTTTACAAATAGCTGTGGAAAGAAGGAATGCGAAAAGCAAGGGTGAAAGGGAAAGATATAAGCAACTGAATGCAGATTTCCAGAGAATAGCAAGGAGAGATAAGAAGGCCTTCTTAAATGAACAATGCAAAGAAATTGAAGAAAACAATAGAATGGGGAAGACTAGAGATCTCTTCAAGAAAATTGGAGATATCAAAGGAACGTTTAGTGCAAAGATGGGCATGATAAAGGACAAAAAAGGCAGGGACCTAACAGAAGCAGAAGAGATTAAGAAGAGGTGGCAAGAATACACAGAAGAACTATACAAGAAAGATCTCAATGTCCCTGATGTCCATGCTGGTGTGGTCACTGACCCTGAGCCAGACATCCTAGAGAGTGAAGTCAAGTGGGCCTTAGGAAGCATTGCTAACAACAAAGCTAGTGGAGATGACAGTATTCCAGCTGAGTTATTTAAAATACTAAAAGACGATGCTGTTAAAGTGCTGCACTCAATATGCCAGCAAGTTTGGAAAACGCAACAGTGGCCATGGGATTGGAAAAGGTCAGTTTACGTTCCAATTCCAAAGAAGGGCAATGCCAAAGAATGCTCAAACTATCGCACAATTGCACTCATTTCACATGCTAGCAAGGTTATGCTCAAAATCCTACAAGCTAGGCTTCAGCAGTACGTGAACCGAGAACTACCGGATGTACAAGCTGGGTTTCGAAGAGGCAGAGGAACTAGAGATCAAATTGCCAACATTCGCTGGATCATGGAGAAAGCACGAGAGTTCCAGAAAAACATCTACTTCTGCTTCATTGACTATGCAAAAGCCTTTGATTGTGTGGATCACAACAAACTGTGGCAAATTCTTAAAGAGATGGGGATACCAGACCACCTTACCTGTCTCCTGAGAAATCTGTATGCGGGCCAAGAAGCAACAGTTAGAACCGGTCATGGAACAACCGATTGGTTCAAAATAGGGAAAGGAGTACGACAAGGCTGTATACTGTCACCCTGCTTATTTAACCTATATGCAGAGTACATCATGAGAAATGCCAGGCTGGAAGAATCACAAGCCGGAATTAAGATTGCAGGGAGAAACATCAATAACCTCAGATATGCAGACGATACTACCCTAATGGCAGAAAGTGAAGAAGAACTAAAGAGCCTCTTGATGAGGGTGAAAGAGGAGAGTGCGAAAGCTGGCTTGAAACTCAACATTAAAAAAACTAAGATCATGGCATCTGGACCCATCAATTCCTGGCAAATAGAAGGGGTAGAAATGGAAGCAGTAACAGACTTCATTTATTTGGGCTCCAAGATCACCGCAGACGGAGACTGCAGCCATGAAATTAAAAGACGCTTGCTCCTTGGGAGGAAAGCTATGGCAAACCTAGATAGCATATTAAAAAGCAGAGACGTCACCTTGCCGACAAAGATCCGCATAGTCAAAGCTATGGTTTTTCCAGTAGTAATGTATGGCTGTGAGAGCTGGACCATAAAGAAGGCTGAACGCCGAAGAATTGATGCCTTTGAACTGTGGTGCTGGAGAGGACTCTTAAGAGTCCCCTGGACTGCTAGGAGGTCAAACCAGTCAATCTTAAAGGAAATCAACTCTGATTGCTCACTGGTAGGATTGATAATGAAGCTCAAGCTCAGATACTTTGGTCACCTAATGCGAAGAGAGGACTCTTTGGAAAAGACCCTGATGCTGGGAAAGATGGAAGGCAAAAGGAGAAGAGGACGGCAGAGGATGAGATGGCTAGATAGTATCACTGAAGCAATGAGCATGAAATTGAGCAAACTCAGGGAGGCAGTGAAAGATAGGAAGGCCTGGCGCAATATGGTTCATGGGGTCATGAAGAGTCGGACACGACTTAACGACTAAACAACAAAAAAAGTGGCAATGGCCCAGATGCCAGTTTCTCTGTAGCATCCTATTTCTTTATGAGTTGACTATCTTTATGGCATTACAGTGGTACCTCGGTTCACGAACACTTCTGTTCACGAACAATTCGGGTCACGACCAGCTCCAGCCGCAAAAATTTACCTCCGGTCGTGAACGCCGGATCGGGTGACGAACAGGATCCGCGGCCATTTTCCCTCCCGTGTCACGTGGCCGCAGCTTCCTGTAGGGAGGGGACTCTCCCTCCAAGCAGGAACCGCGGCCATTTTCCCTCCCGTGTCACATGGTCGCGACTTCCTGTAGGGAGGGGACTCTCCCTCCAAACACTAACTGGCTCCCCACCCCATTCTCCCTCTTCATACTGTGCTTTTTTTTATGTTTTTGTGGTTTAAAAATAAAATGCATATGTTTCAGAACTGTTTGTATTTACATTGAACCTTATGGGGAAATTTGCTCTTTCCTTTGGCCATAGCCCTTGGCCTGGTGATTGCTTTCACTGTGCTTTTGTCGCTATGGAGAAAGGAAAGAGCGCGGAGGAATCAGCGGGTTCCCGCTCCGCTGTGCGTGCTACATAAGCCTTCCCCCCATTGCTTTCACTGGTTCAGAATGGATTAACCGTATTTACATTGAACCTTATGGGGAAATTTGACTCGAGTCGCAACCAGAAATCAGTTGGCGACCAAATTTGGGGTCCGAACGGATTAACCTTATTTACATTGAACCTTATGGGAAAATTTGATTCGGGTCGCGACCATTTCAGGTCGCGACCAGAGTCGCTGAACGAATTAAGTTCGTGAACTGAGGTTCCACTGTATATCTGATTGTACTAAACTGCTTCTGTTGCCATGCCTAGCTAACCCAAGATATTACAGGCAAGGCATACCAATACAACCAGGGATTCCATTATATCAAAAAGTAAGTGAAGCTGTTTCAGACATTTGAAATTTCCTCGTTATAAACTAAAGGCAAATCTTTTTCCAAATCAAATCTTGAAGTGGTATGAATCCAACTGAGTTGCATTGAATTTTAAATCACAAAGTTGAGCTATATCATATCACCTTCAAAACTCCAATTTTGGTCTAATCAGGGCTGATTCACACAGGACTATTGACCAGTTTCTTAAACTTCCTGACAGGAATTTTTGAGACCTACCTAGCCTTGAAAAGGATTGAACCTGGTTTTTGTGGATAAAAATGTGTTCTCTCATCAAGTTAACTCTTCACTTCCATTGGAATCATAGCTTTACAGTGAATTAACAGCATTTGTTACAGTCAGGAAGGTTTCCAAAATTACTAGACAATTGAAGTGAATTAGCATTTGCAGTCTTCAATTGTATGCATTTCATATCCTAAAACTAAGATAGTTAATTCTGTACCAGCATTGCTTTTTTGGCCTTTTTTGAGCTAATTTTGAAGGTAAGATGATATTTACAGACAAAAATACAGCCAACTAAAAAATAAAGATGATTGAAATGGTTGATGTAATCTCATCAAGCAGCTGCTCTAAGAGGACCTTTAAGGTCTTTGTTTCTGTCACTATAGGAAAAACAACTCCACAGGTCAGACATTTACCACCATTTAAAAATCTATCACTAACTCACATTGTTTTAAAACATTACCAAAATTTGACTTCTTTAGTAAAAACCTTGACCCATTATTTGATTGCTTTCACAAATTATCTGTGTTTCCTACTTTCCCCCTTATCAACATAAATATCCAAATCATGGATTATTTATAATTTCATCATTATGACTAGGTAACTCTACACCTAAAATCACATCACTAAGTTCTTACCTTTTCTCAAATCTCATACAAATATTGCAGTTGTCAAATTCCTCTACAATCTTTTCCTTAATTTCTTTTTCCCTGCCATCCTTTGTCTATAACCCTTCTGTTGAGTCACCTCCCTTATTTGTCTCTCTCTCAAATCTCATCACCTTAATTCTCATACTTGCTTGTGGAAAAGCCAACATTTATGTAATTAAAACAACAGTCTTCCCTTGCATCCATACCCATTTCTTTTTGAATAAGAACCTGCCAAACCTGTTATTTATAAAGCAAATGTGCAGAGCTGAAGCTTTGTATTAACAATAAATGTGATTTGAGAGGAATTTGCTAAGTGTTCAAGGATAGTGTGTCTAATTTTGCTAGCATTCCATATTCAGACAATTAGATATTATCTGGGTTGTTTTTCTTTTCTGGAAAGAAGGACATGGGATGGAGAGACAATATTCCATTAGATGCTTTGATCTCCTTTTTTCCCCATCTGTTATCAAGGTGGAATTGCTGGGATACTTAATCAGGGCCTAAAAGTAGTAATGGCTACTTTAGCCTGAAGCTAAAACAAATGGATACTTGAATCAAATAAAACATATGGTGTTCCTGTTGAGGAAGAGATTTTCAGAAATAAAAATTTCACCTGTTTTGGATGAGCTTGAATTCTCCTTAAAAAACAAGTATGCAATCTGGAAATGCTCCTAGTTTTACTATCTGGGTGATTGAGTTGCGCAGTGGTTTGAAATAACTCTGTCCATTTCAGTTCAACTCTGTTACTCAGCGTGTAGTGTTTAAAATATTATACTGAGTGGGGAGATCCACGTTCAAGACTACATTCAAGTTGACATCTGGTCTAATGACTGCTAAAGCAGCTGCCACATTACATCTATCATATAATGTCTTTCTTTCTGAGCATAATTCAAACTGATGATTGCTTCTGGGTTCAGGATACAAAGAAATTACCTACCTTAGCATACTAGCCGGTTACTTAAATTAGGACAAGCATTTCTATGTTTGACCTAGGGTGGAAGTACATTTTATAGCAACAAGAGATAGATCCTTCCTGGAAGGTTACCACTTTGAAATAACTTGATTATTCTATTCTAGGAATACAGATGATACTGTCCCTTGATATACTTTAACAGACACTACAGATATCTTTATCCACCATGCCATATTTTATATATGAGCTGTTTATGTTTTATCTGTTTCTTTTGTATTTTCATTGTACTTTTATTATATAATACTATCATTTTAGAGAGTTGTAAGCCACCATGATAAAGGTACAGGCAATAGAGTGGTGAGCTGGAGGTTAATATTTCTATTTTAATGGGTTGTGGTGATTCTGAGTTTTAAATTTTCTTGTTCCTAGCACCACAATGCTACAGAGCACAGTTTTTACATCAAAGTAAGGACAATTAATTGTCTAGACTAATAATCAAGTAGTATACTTAACATATGCTAAGATTTTGTAATTTTGCCCAAATAAATTTCAACTGGATTCCACTTCAAATTGGTTCTGGTTAGAATTATTCGAAGATAATGTATGAGCCACCAGGAGTCATATATGTGATATGGGTGGCTATATAAATTGAACAAACAAACAATCAATCTTGGGATATGCATTAACCTGACAACTTCAAGGTTAAATATTAATTAAATAATGGAAGTACAAGAGCTGACAAGAAACCAATATTCCTCACTTTGCTACTGCTCTTGATTTTAAAAATAGAACTGAAGTGTACTAGTAGAACTGAAGTGCTTAGGTAGAAAGAAATTTAGATTCAGCATATTGAAAAATACGAACACTTTAGCAAATTCCTCTCAAATCAGCCTAAACTCTCAAATTCCTCAAATTCCTCTCAAATCAGCCTAAACTCTCAGGAGAGCTTTTTGTCAAACTGAATTCTAAACTATGCTTTACAATACCCTGAGTTTTTAAATGACTTCTTTTCATGCTAATTCTATAGTTATAACATTTATGTATTCAACAAATGCAGATTATAAAATATTTGAATAAAAATGATCTTAACATTATGGCTGTGATTCCATATATTTTGGATCCAATATCCAGAAGAACTACGGATTATTTCAGTTCAGAAGATATTTAAGGTTTTTTAAAGTAAACATTAAACCAACTCATTTTGTTTGGAAACTGTGAGGTTAACTCATTGTTATGAACATAATTCACATTAAATATTTCAACTACTCCCCACCTATACAGAATCAACATAAGATCTCAAGATTGTCAGTCCATGTTTATATTATATAAGAACTATGCTTCAAAGATTTTTTTATTCCTTCCCCTGAAATCTGGCAATATTAAATTTTAGCAATCCACATTAATTATTTCAATAATGCTGGTTAATACAGAATAATTTACTTAGATTAGTATTCCCAACCTTATATCATACAGTCCACATTTACAGCAATTACACAACTGATTTCCTTCAAATTAATATCTGTACCTTACCTGTAAATACAGCTTATTGTCTTTTGTAATAGCATCCATAAGTTCTTTCTGTAGAGGAGGATCTCCATTGATCCAAAGCCCACTGGCTGATTTAGTACTAATAGCACCAGCACTATTCTGTTTTTTGTAAAACAGCACATAAGCAGTATCTTTGGGGAATCTGCTTGTAATTTTCTGGACTGACTGAAATGAGGTAAATGTCACTCTGCTGTCATTAAATAGAAACCATTCCTTTGACACTTCATTTTCATCCAGGTCCTTTTCAGTAGCTGCAGTGGGAATTTCTCCAGCCATTAAATTGCTTTGAGGATAAGCTAAAGCCAGGCTTTGAGACTGATCAAAAGATCCTAGTGAAGACCCTGAATTAGCAATATTTCTTGCGTAAGAATAATAATGCCCACTTTCAGAAGATATGCCAGAGTGAACAACTACAGAACTTAATACATAAGGGATTAGTTGAGGGCAACCTACTTCTTCAGCACCAGAAGGCTTGAGTTTTTTAGCTAGATTCTCCCCCGTGTCAGAAAATTCAACACTCATAGACCAAATGCCTGACAATGTACTTAAGGAAGAGAGAGGTCTATTGACAGGTAATTCTAGAACAAGTGGAAGAGATACATTGTCTAGGATTTTGCGCCTAATATGACACTTGGGATCATATGAAAATCTCAAAAGAGTAAGAATGAGGTATTCTGGCTCCTCTACAATTTGCATAATTTTTTCTGCATTTTGTAAGGAGGCGCATTTTTCACAAAAGTATTTGTTATCCCCTTTAAGAACTTCAGGTGCCAAAAAATAATTTAACAAATCAGTAACTGAAGGAGTAACTTCACTGGCATGTTTCTGCAAGTTATCCCCAACTTCAGCCTTATAGATAAAAGGATCAGTAGCATTTTCAGAATTTGAGTCAATGGAGGGATCTTTTAAAGTACCATCATTTGTGACCATTTCACAGGAATCCCCAACTGTTAGCGCACCAGATGCCATCTCTGTCGCAGGGCTCAATGCCCTAGCACTGACTTGTTCCATGGAGTCATCTTTCTCATCAGATGAATGTTCTACAGTTGGTGGACTAACATTTTTAAAGAATACTGGAGGACAAAAAGCAAGTGAAAGATCTGTGAAGGCTTCTTCTTTATGAGAAGTACTTTTGCAATTTAAACAGCATATGCTTGTTTGCAGTTTCCCTCGAAACATTTTTTCTATCAAGGTTCTCTCCTCTTTCATTGTACAAGACTGTTTGATAAACAGTTGAGATTTGTTGGACACATCTTGGACCAGGGACTCTTCATTCATATCCTCAGGAAGCTTTGATGAAGACAGAACTTTCAAGGTTCTTTCTTCTTCATGTAGCCTTAGAAAGAAAATAATTCTATTCAAATTATATTGTTCTCCACCAGTTTACCTGCTAGTCGATATATTACTATGTTCCAGTATGCTTATACACACAACCAATTATTTACTAGGACAAGATTAGAGTAGAATGAAAGGCTTTGAATGCCCCCCCCCCACACTATACCTTAATACTTTGCTCCATTACTTTAATTCCAACAGGTACTTTACTTTAGTTCAGCCCTAGCAGTGGGATAAAGTTTGAGTTATTTGGCCCATCATGTGAATTTTATAGACAGAGAAACTTTGCACTGTGGAGATTCAAGTGGTTTTTAAGAAACAGTAACTGAAAACCTACATTGTATTGAAAAAGATTGTAATTGATATGTCACATATCAAAAGCAAAACTTGTATTTCAGCATGTACAGGTGAGTCCCTGGGTTAAAAATGCCTAGTTTAAGGACAACCCATAGTTAAGAACAGAGACCATTCTAGCAAAATTCAAGTTAAATACACAATGATTCGAGTTAAATACACAATACTACTCATACAGTATTATACAATAATACTGTTTGGCTTACATACAAATTCGACCTAAGGACAGACCTTGGGAACGGAACTCGTTCTTAAACTTGGGGACTTCCTGTATTTCAGATTATATAAAATTCTATGATTTAATTTTTAAATAGTCAAAAGGTACCATATTTTTTGTACCTTAAAATTGGGAAGACTGCTTCAGTTTTGTAACTCTTTGTGAAACAAGTCTATGATGAATACTTCTTAACTAACAATGTTATAAGAAATACATTGCCTACAACACATTTTGCACATAAAACGTATTTAAAAAACAAATATCTTGGTTGATGAATTCCAGGATACCATTACCTGTCTAGCAGGAACCTAAGATATTCAGAGCAGTCTTGCTGAGATCTAGAAGTGAACCAGGGAGGCCTAGATGCCTCAAAGAAAAGGCGAGGAGCATATGCATCCCTCTAGAGCCAAAAAGCAAATAAGACAAAGTAAATTTCAAACACTGACGCTATTCTGTAAAGCATTTCATAATTTGTGAAAAAAGGAGTCAAGTGACTAGGATGCAAGTACAGTAGTGGAAAAGCTAAGGGATTAATGAACTGTACTGATTGCAGAATAAATCCAAATATGTAAGTATCTACTTCACAATTTCATGTTCAAGTTTAATTTTATCCCAAAACATTAATTTAGAATTAAAAGTATATTTGAAATACAGGAAAAATAATAGCTTAGTTATAGTTAAAGACACCAAGTAGAATTTTATGTATTCAGGTACAACAAGAGTTGTTTAATATTCTCTTCCAAAATAATTTTGGACATTAACCCTAACCTCTTAATGTACTGCTTTAAGTTGTGGGGGAATGTTTGAATCAAACATTTGATTATATCTAACTTAAAATTACCGTTTTCTAAGTATATCAGTATAGTGCCCAATTTCAACTGTTCTGCATTTTTTCCAAGTATCCAATTCTTCTTTCAAAATTTCAGAAATGAAACAATTGTTTGCATTTTCTATTGATTGATGAAAGGTTAACATATGCCACAGTGAATTAATTGTACACAAAATAAGGCAAAAAATGTTTTTATGCAATATTGAGTGGCAGCTCCAAATATTATAGCTTTAATATTCAAAAAATAAGAGTTATACAGACCTGCGTATGAGCAAGAAATGCAAAAAGATGTTGCAATTTTCTCATTAGTGAATTGCACCCATTTAGATTTAATGATAATACATGTCTCCTGAAACTGCAAAAATAAGAAAAATGTGATCATGTTTTCAGATACATACTTATACACACAAACATATTCTGATGTTTCAAGAATTTACTGATCTAATTTAAAACAATTTAACTATGCTCCAAATTATATTAGTAATATAAGACTGCTTAAACTAAGTCTTAATCACAAGCCATACTTTTGCAGAACAATTTAAATTAATAACTTTGGGAAATGACTTAGTTTTCATTTGAAATTTACAAAAAATACAGCCTTAAAATAAATGTCTCCAATTACAAACAGAAGGATATATAGAAATATATTTGGCAATTCAGTAACTCACACTGAAAATCTATATAAACGGGAAAATATATACCACTACAAAGTCAGTATACCTTGCATGTAGAATTTGAACTCCAATATATATACCTTGTGATTCAAGATGTGAATTGAGGCAAGGAAACACATTCTGGCTACTTACTCAGATTTTTACTATCCATATTCAAGCCATAATAGTAGTAGCAATAATAATAATTTAAATTTATATGCCACTCGACTCCCAACGACTCTGAGCAGTTTACAAGTTAAAAACATTTAAAAGCAAGTAACAATACAAGAAACATAAAACAGAGAAACAAAGATGACAAAGAAAACAAACCCAAATGGAAACAAGGGAAAGGAAGAAAAGAGGTGTCAATTGTCCTCACCAAAGACAGGGGAACAGCTACGTCTTCAGGCCCCTTCAAAATCCCACTGGGGGGAAGCGTTCAAATCCTTAATTTTAAAAATGCCATGTATTTTTAAAAAAGGAAACATAGTGCATATATAAAAAGTTGCAATCCTTAAAACAAATAAGTTTAAACTTACTCTGTAGCCATGAATAATGCCTGAATCACACTGTTCATGTAACAAGTATTTCCTAAATTAATCAGACCAGTCTTTCCAGTTTCAGATTTTCCAGAAAATCTAGACAGACAAGATTGCAAGGAACTGGACTGAGATGTCCAGGCACTCTGATTCAATATCATCTTAATTTTCTCTTCACTGGGTTTGGGAAGCTCCTATAAAGAAAACAGAGAGGCAAGTTTAACACTGAACAGCTAAAAAATAGTATTATGCATGTGTTTTTATTATACTTGCATCTACAAAAGCAGCAGCCTAGCAGCTTGTGTCTCATTACTTCCAAATCTTAGCAATTGCTCTGCTGAGAAAAATGCCTCTCTGATAATAACGTATAACAACTTGCTTCACCATAATATTTATCTTTGCCATAATATTCTTTCTTGCAGTGCAAATCAAGGATCAAACCTAAATTAAGTGCTCACCAATCCCTTTTTACAGAAGTTGTCTGACATCTTGTGGAAGACTAATACATAAATCTAAACACATATCATTCTTCTCAAACACTGTACAGTTCCCTTGCTAACAAAAAATGATATGTGAAAGGATTTTTTCCCCCTGATCCGGCAATCTTTCAGCTAATTTAAACAGTAATGTCTGGTATCAAAGAATTAGCCAGCATAACTTTTTCTTTTTACTAATTAACTGGCAAGAAATAGGTCTATGAAGATCTTCCCATGTAAAAGTAAAAATATGCATTACCATTTTCTTTTATGGATAAAACAACTCAAGATCTTATTTAAAAGATAAAGATTAATGACACTTATATTTTACTCTGCTTACTGATTTCAGTGTTTTTCATTACTTTTTTCTGAAATGAAAAAATAGCTGACAGAGTTTTCATGCAGAAAAATAAGAAATGATGTTTGAGCCCTACAGCACTGAAATATTTATATTTCCATACCTTTATTGCTTCTAGAATGGGTTCATAAAGTTCTGGGAATCCAGAGTAATGATACATCATACAGTGTATTAACTCACTGAGCTGTCTCAAGAATGCTGTGCTGGTGGGCAGGCCATTACTTTTGACTGATATTACCAACTTAACCACATGTGGAACAATCTAATTTTAAGATAAATAGATTAATGATTGGATTGCTTTTTGAACTTTTTAAATTATAACATATAATACATTTTAAAGAAAACCATAGCATTATGAATAACAGAAAAATAATGAATTATGATATTCCAATTTCCTGAACACATTAATTATCAGTTTTATTCTTTAGTCTTTAAATTAGGCACTTCAAGTTTAAGTAACATAATTTCACATTCTACTAGGGTAGAAATCTGGATAGCTACTACTAGTACACTATTGCCCTACATGTTGTGGTTGAAACATTTACTAGCTTTTTAAAATGTATGATAAGTCTGCAAATGTACAAACCATTCTATGTTCTATGAGCTCTTCCTGAAATTAGTTTTACAGCTCCATCTAGTGTGATGTATATCACCTCTGCTAGCAAATAAGGAAAAAAACTTAAGAAAGTGCTAAAAAGAATAGAATATTCCATAATGTTAGAATTAGCAGGGTGCATCTCTGATATTTAGTTCCTAAAAATTTTTACATTTTTCATTTGCATTGACAGCTAAATTTTAACCTATGCTGTTCTTTATAACAGGCTTCTGTAGCAATATAACAAATAGAATGAATTTGTCAAAGGGTCAAAGAACTTTCGGCCACTGGAATAACATAATTTGAAACAAACCATTGTAAGATGAAACGCTGTTAGAAGGAAAGTGCTAAGTAGACACCAATACCAAAGTTCTGTACAGTATCACTCTCCTCACTACACACATTTTACATCTTTATATAAACACACAGAAAGTTCTTAAAATTCCTGTTACTTAGATTTGTTTTAAATCATGGTTTCTGATATAAGCCATCAAGGTAGAGGAAGATAAAACTGAAGTTAAGAGTCAGTTATAACATAACCAAAATTTATGTTTCAATTTTTACCAAGTTGTAAGCATGACTATGGTTTTGGTTTTATTGATAAAATAGTGAGATGGCATGCTTATAGGTATTTTTTTTTTAAGTGATAGTTTTAAAGCTCATATGATAAAACTCACCAAGTGAAAAGCCTCTGGAGAATGCTGAAAACTGAGCAACATATGAGAAAGAACAGCCAAAGCACCAGGTCTCACAAGAGGAAACCAAAGGCGATTAAATACCTTACAAGAAAAGGAAGAATTGTTACTAAAATTTAGAAATTTACAGCAGTGTTATAATTCTGTACCATATATTTACAAACACACAAATCAAATTTGACAAAGAATTTCTATAAAAAAGCAACAGTATTACAACATTAACTAAAAGTCTAATAATCACTGAGTAATAATACTTACCAATTCAATCTTAAGCAAAGTAACATCAATAAGGATAGTAAACTTCTGAACTGCAGCCAGTCCTTTCAGCAGCGCTATCACCCAGGTCTCCACATGCTGAGCTAATGGCCAGGACAACCAGTCAATCATTCTGAAAAGTGATGAATTTCTCTTTTTAAAGTATTTCAGCTGCAAAACATATATCTCAGTCACCCAATTTCTGAAATCTGGTAGTGGTTTACATGTTATATCCATTATATGAAGATCATCATAGGTCACACTGAGACCACACTGTATGATGCTTTGGCTGGGGGAAAAGGTTTTGCCAGATACCTCTTTTGCTGTAGGGAAGCTACAGAAAAAATTCAGTATTTTGCCCCTTGTTTCTCTCAAGGTAACACATATTTTTTTTTATTTGCAATGCTCCATAGAATAAATTGTGTGGATATCATGGACAAAGATTTTGATTCCCTCCTGGTTTTGTAACATTATGTAAACAAATAAAACTATCAAAGTCAACAGACATTCTTTACACTATCATCATTCCATCATTAATACATGTACTATAGCAAAAAGCAAATTCTTGACAGCATAATTTGATATTCCTCATATAATTCTCAGCGTTAAGATTTGCTACTTAAACCACAATATTCACCATTTGTTGACATTTTAAAATATTTTTTCTTCCAGATTTGATTTTAAAAATCCATGTAAGACCAGTAATCAGCAAAACTCACATTAATAGTGATAATGGCCAATATATGTTTCTATATTGTGTAATTACTTGAGACCCCCAGTAAGCTTTCTTTGAAAAGCAGAAGTGCTGCTGATTTTTGTTGGAAATATAAATATGATTTAATTTTAAAAACATTAATTTCTCCTCCCTTTCCTAACTTTAGGTTAGTGTCTAGGAAAGCTACATTGCCCATCATTACTGATCCTAGAAGGTAAGATAGAGTAAATAAAATGAAATACCCCAAGGTAGAAAAAGATGGATGACCAAGTAAAGAAGCTTGAAAACTATACAGAGTAAAGGCTAGAGAGGTAAGTGTCCAAAAGAAAATATGGGAAAAAGTAGTTTTAAATCCTTCACATGTCTAGTAGAGGATTTCCCAAAAAGTATAAAATTACTATGAAAAACAAAGAATTCCTTTTCTAAGAATTGTCCAATTTTCATTACTGTTCCTTTTGTCAGTTACAATCAAGCCTGCAAAGGTATTCCCACTTCTAATGAACCAGCACTAGTTTGCCAAGGTATGCACGGTCACTGTGCAATCTACTGAAATTAAAATATATAGGCACATTTCTTACAGTGAACCTAGGAATTAGCTTTTTTGATCACAGATAAATTATTTCCATCAATTAAAACAGGTGCCATATAGCCAATCCAAATTTTAATAACTTGTTAGCTAATGAGCAATAACAAAATATGTTACTGTAGATATGTTCCTACTTATTCTACCTTGGAAGAAGGGATAGGGAAGGAAAAGTAAGATGTAGAAATTTCTTATCTAAAGCTAGTTTGTTGCATGGCTAATATATGCTGCCTCAATTAATGCCAAAAGGAATTTTGTCCCACTTTATACAGGTTCTTTTAAAAGCATTATTAAAGAAGAACTCCAATAATATTGGTATATAATTAACAATATTTCATTATTATTAAAAGTTGTATGCAACCTGGGGGACGCGGTGGCGCAGCGGCTTGATGACGCTGGAAGTTGCCGGCCAGAAATGGCTGACACTTCAGCGGTTTGAGTCCAGCCTTCGCGTTAAACAGGGTAAGCTCCTGTTTCCTCCCCAGTTCCTGTCAACCCAACAGGTCGAAAACTCATGTGAGTAGATAAATGGGTACTCTCACTCTGGTGGGAGGAAAAATGCTGGCGGCGCCTTGGAAAAAGGAGTCGGGAGCAGTTGCCAGTAAACGCGAAACCGCGCTCGCCCGAAAAGGGTGCGAAGCAATGGAAACCCCGCCTCCTGCGCTCGCCTGCTGGGCTCTGCTCTAGGAAGGAGGCTCTGGCAAACCACTTCCGAAACACCTTGCCTTGAAAACTGCAAGGACTCGTCCAAGCAGTCACTGCAGAGTCAGTAATGACTGAGCGCAGATTAAAAAAAAAAAAATGCAACCTGACTCCCAACAACTTTTTTCATTTTTATATGCTGCCCTTTCTATGCCAGGGCTCACTCAAATATCAGATATCTGCAATCTAGTTTAGTCTATGTGTGTGCGTATATACAGTATTCATGGGTGCTGAACTGTAATAGCCAGTAACTAGTAAAGATAGAGATAAATCCAAAATCTTGAATTTTAATAAGTTACTTTTACAGGGCTTATTTTTTTCAAAAACTCTGGCTGATTCCAGGAAGAAACAAATTGAGTTTCTTACAATAGAGCTTTTCTTCTTCTTTTCTAGCACTGCTACTTATATAAAATAGCTTCTGAAAATCAGGATACCCTTCCCCAATATTAACATGGAATAGAACGCAGAGAGCTATAGTGGAAAGAGAGAAATTATCAGGAAAATGTGCTTAGGAACACTTTTGGAGCAGAAGTTACATAACAATTCCACAAGTTCACAATATCCCATTTTTAACACTGAAACCAACTTGCATATTATTATTTTTATCCCCCAAACATCCAGATTTATTTCCTAGCAGTTTATTTAAGAGTTGATTTAGTTAAGCATATAAAGATGAAAGCAAAATTAACTACTACTTAAATCTACGAAACAAGTTAGTGGATTTGTTCATATTTCATGGCAAACCCAAGCAATTTAAATAGTAATTTAAGATTCTGATTCGGAATGCTCACCAAATCATAGATGGAGGTTCCCTAGTTTGCCTAGCTGCTCCTACTGAAAAGAACATCCAAGAAGTATAACTGGGCAATATACAGTCTAATTATAAATAAGAATTATCAACCAATCTGGTTAATTGCCATATCCAAATTAGGTCAAATAAATGCTATTTTAATGCAACACATTCCTAAATTGTAGAATACAGAATTGGATCCACTGCATTTTAGTACAGAAACCAACGTATCAAATCCATCTACTACAGCTTTTTTTTTAAACAGAGGCCAGTGATTGTTATCAATATACAAAATAAATCAATCTTAAAACTGTGATGCATGGTTGGTAACCCATAGTAGTTGTCCAGACTTGACTATTATAATGTCCTCTACATGGGTCTACCTTCATATTTAGTTTGGAAGTTTCAACTAGTACAGAGCTCAGCAGTTAGATTATTCTTTGGAAGAACTCAAAGGGGCAACAGTATAACAGAATTAGAAGTATTGCAGTGCTTGCCAATTTGTTGCCAAGTGAAATACAAAGTGCTAATTATTACCTTTAAAACCATAAATAGCTTGACTATAGGTTAAGTGAGAGAACACCTTTTCTGTAAGTTCCCATCTAATACCTCTGAGAAAATTTATCTATAGCAGGGTTCAAACTTCCTTGTTAACTGAGGAGCCAAAAAACAAAACAAAACAAAACAAAAATCCTCTTAAAAAAAAAAGCCCTAAAACATATATTTTAAAACAGGCTTTTAACTGATTTGTTTTTAGTATCTCACATTTTAATTCTGATTTTGTGTTTTACTGTAAGCTGACAAAACACTTTTGCAGCAGCAGTACATTTAATAAATACATACACACTAACCTCTGTAAATTCCTAGGATAAAGAATGAATTCAGGATGGACATTCTTCATATTTTTTCAAACTATCTTAAGTAAGAAGTGACGTATGTTCCAACTGGTTAAAGACAAAGTCAGTTGTCTCAGGGATTCAGACCAGCCTCATACTGACTGATCCATCCATCCATCCATCCCAATGTAATGGGATGTCTTCCTGCCACTCATTGTTCCTCTCAGAGTTCTACCAAGGCATCATATCCCTATGCTTTCCACAGCTCCACCAGGACTTTCTCCTTGCTGCCCAATACAGGAAGACAGGTTATAGGTTAGATATAATCCTCATTAGTATATACATGTATGTTCTCAATGCCCCATATCCAGCTCAGTAAATAGCCAGCAACCAAATTCAACCTCATATAAAGTTTTTTATTTTTAACTTCTCAATATGTGTACTGATGATTCTGAAATTTTGCAGTGAACATAGGTAAGGTCAGCTCTAGGTTGTTGCCCATATTCATGCAAATTGTCCACAAAAATGAGAAGTAGCTAATGTTTCCTACAGACAAGGGACATTTATTTATTTATTTAACTTATAGAGCCACCCATTTCACAGCAGTGATTCTGGATGGCGTACAAAGATTAAAACACACAATACACAATCTATGACCATCCTGGTTAAAACCATCCTCAAAACAAAAAAAACACACCACTACCTCCTGGCCCAAATGCTTGGGGACACAGCCAGGGGGATATATAAACTCAGCAACTATTGCAAATAGAAAAAAAAGTACCTTTTTTTAAAGGTGGGTTTATACCTAGCAGCAATGCAGACCAAACAGGTCAGCTCTGAAGGGAATGCTTCTATGCAGTCTTGCTAAATATTGATCAAACAAGAAGAAAGGTTTGTGTGCTGGAAAAAAAATGTAATTTAGACTGTAATCCTGTAGGTCCTGCCAAACTTCCGAAGACACAGGATAACTGAGAGATTCCTGTCTGAGGTAGAGAAGCTAACTTTGAAAAAGAAAATAAGAAGTAAGATGGGAGGTGGTTTTTTTAGGGATAAAAAAGTTCGTTTCTTTTTGTCTCTTAATTGTCGTTTATATACTTTGATGTCTAATAAAAAGTATTTTAAAAAAACAGGAAAAAATGAAGACATCTCCCTGCCTTGCAATTTTACTACTGGCAGGGTACTGAAAGTTACAGAGGCTCTAAGGTCAGAACACTCCATGACTGAAGATATTGTTCTCCCTCTGTGAGAAAAGGTTACATTTTCCAGGAGTGTCAAAAAAAAAAACACCAGAAAACGTAATTGCTGAGAATTTCCTATGTTCATTCATTGTTCCTTCATACTGTGCCAAACATTCAGAATCAGACACTGCTCCAAATTCCAGTTCTCATATTCCATATCTATAATTTAAACAAACTTGTCTAATAAATACAAAATAAAAAATTGAAGAGGACACATTAATTAATGAATTTATTTATTTATTCAAGTCACAGAAAGGCAATTTCTAAACGAATGTTAGTAAAAACTTCCTAAGAACAGATGTGTGGCTACAATCACCTAGTGAAGCAATAGGATCCCCTTCACTGAATGTGTTAAGGATAGGTTAGACAGCTATTCACTTAGGTACTTTTATCTGGATTTATGCACTAAGCAGGGCTCTGGACTTAATGGCCCCTTGTATCTCAATAATTCTTTACCAGAAAAGGGTTACCTTTCAATAGCCAGAAGGGCCATGCTGGACTACATTATTTTTTTCTCATTTAAGGAATTTTTAAGGTTGCAATATTGATTGAATTAATCAACAAAAACATTTTGATAAATTCACATATTCTTGATTAGTGAAACAGCAATTTATTGTAAATAGATCCTTTCAAAAATCTTGAGTAACATGCTAAAGCTTAGGAAAGACATTCTTCTTACGAACAAGATACTAAAACAAGTGCAAACACCTTAAAACAGTGTTTTCTTCTCCACAAAACTACTGCTTTATTTGTTGAATGGGTTTTATAGGCTCCTTTCTGGGAGGAGGGCAGCATGCCTGGTGACCTTTCCTAATTTTTTACCCATAGTAACAAGATTGTGAGGTATGTTGGGCTAAGGAAGGGACTAGTCTACAGTCTCCCAGGAGATCTGTTGCCAAGTAGAACTTAATCTAGGTCTCACAATCCAATTCCAACACAGCAACACTATGTTCAGACATATGCAGATTTAATCTGCATATTAAATGGCTTGGGCCTAGTTATTTGAAGGATCACTTCTCCCTGACTGTGTCTATCTATCCCATTAGGTCTGGCAGAAGAGGCATGCTTCAGGTCCCATTTATTAGAGAATGTCATCTGGTGGGGCCAAGAAGAGAGCTTTTTCTGTTGTGGCACCTGGCCTTTGGAATATCATTTCCCCAGAGATTAGATCAGCCCCAACCCTGTCAGCCTTTCACAAGCCTTACAGACATGGACCTGGCAGTGGGCCTGGGGGTCAGGAGGTGTGGCTGAGCCCGTACAATGGTTATGTTGATTTGTCATTGATGAGTTTGTTTTTACCCCGGCTCCTGTTATATGTATGTTGTCAGTAGCTGTTTTTTATGTTTTATGCTGTTGTTTCAATATTGTTAGCCACCCAGAATCATGAACTTGAGATGAGCAGCCATATAAATTGAAATAATAAATAATCTGCCCTTTAAAATGCACACAATAAACATGATGTTTAACTAAGTTAACAAGTACTCTTTTGCCAGACTGAAGACTATACCTGCATAAAGCTTGCGTCATACTTGCATCTTTTACATTTGGATCTGTGGTAAGGCTTCCAATCAGGACTGTAATCATTTGTAAAGGGATATGCTGCACAAGACTTGCCAAAGCAACCGAAGGTTCAGAAGTATCTATAATTGCCAAACATACAGGAAATTATTATACCTTCCTTCTGCTTTTCCCCATTAAGATTTGAATCAATTTTAAAAGGTTACGTTATTATGCAATGACAACTACTTATTAAAGTTTTAAGCATCTATTTAACCAATTCAAAGCTCTCAGACTCTTTCCCAAACACAGGAATGATATTTAGAGGAAGCTTCTTGCTGGAAAGATATAAGGTATTGTTTGAGCATTGCTTCCTACTTTCATCTGGAGAAAGGCAAAGAAAACTACAAGAATATTGGGGAAATCAGCTCTTTCCCTTCCTCTAATGAGGCTTTCCTAGACCAGTTTAGCTCACCGGTAGTCTGGGTATAACACAATGTATTTCTGAATATTTCATCTGATAGAAGCATTTTCTCATCTAAACTTTATATTATTTGTCTCACACTCATACTTTATAGTAGTAGTGTACCACACTGTAATGTGATACTACTATAAAAAGGAAACCAGCTTCAATATCCATTATACCGTACAAAGAAAGAGCGTTTTTAGCAAATGTTACAGTTCCAAATATACATTGCCTCTATGCAGATAGCACCAAAACATGTGCAAAACAGCTCGGTGGTAAGAACCATCCTCTAACTAGATTTGTAAATATATTTAGTTAGTTAAACTAAACTAATTCTATGGTAGTACAATTAATAACTAGACAATTTTCTATTTCTGTTAAACATCTCACATTACAAAAAAAATGAGTGCATTTTAAAGCCAGCAGTCATAACAAGCTATGCCACATAGGTAGCATAAGAAGTCACAATGACATTTAATATTAACTATAATATCATTAATAATACTATAATAACTTAAGTGACATAAAAGTTCCAAAAAATAAATAATGAAAATATGAGGTAGCTTCTATTTGGATCATCAAAGTAAGATCCACCTGATCACCAAGCTGTGCCTGAATTATAAATCAAAGCGAGTTATAAATCAAGTACAACTTGGCGTGTAGGAATGAAAATATATAGCTTGCTAATCTAATACTTTTCAAAATATTTAGACTCAGTTCTTCCTGCTTTTCCTTCCAAGACTTCTAAAATCTAGCTACCAGTTCTATTTATCAAGCAAATGCTAAATAATTTAATCATTTGTTTTACCTACACTATTTAACACATTAGGAACTTTGCTCCAATCAGATATCGCACAAATACTGTGTAAATCAGAACCATATTGGCAGTAAAGAGAATGTGCTGCTCCCCAATATTTAGCTAATGTTAAAAAAAGCAACCAAAGATAGGTATAACATATCCGAGCTGCAAAAATCCAGAGACCACTAGATAGCAGCAAAGGATTTCAGTTTTCTGTATCTCTGTGCTGCCATCCAGATTTTTGCAACCTAGATGTGGAAGCCTTAACCAGCTTTCCACTCACCAACACCACTCTTGTCCATAGCCTTTCTGGAGCAGGTTGGAAGGCCTTTCCCCATTTGATATCACCCAGCTTCTTATTTTTACTTACAGAATCCCAATGGGATTAGATTCAACAGGAAAACTTTAATATAAGGAAAACATTAGCTCACCTGTGGAAGAGATGATGGCAAAGAGTTCCTGCAAGGAGGGCAGCAGCGTATCAGGTTCTGCTTTCCAGATGCTGCGCAGGAGACTGCTAACTTGGGTGACTTGAGAGACATAGAGGCGTAGGGCAGCTTCACGGGTGCCTTGCGTCTGGAAGTGAGCAATACTGCGAACCAACTGCTGGCAAAAAGCGAGGGCAGGTTTTCTACCGCGGGGCAGGCACTGAGGAAAATCGCTCAGAAGTTGGCAGAGGCGAGCGCACAGAGGAGCCGGGGGCCTCTCGCCCACCAGACGCAACGCTTCCCTCTGGAGCAGCGCAAAGAGCTCCAGCACCGCCGGGCAGCTAATGAGAAGTCGCAAGCCGGTCTGGACGTAGTCTAACACGCTGGGGTTCAAGTTGGACCCAAGGCCGGGACCAGGCGACGGAGCTGTGATGGGCGGACACGTTGGGCCTCCCCCGTGAAGCAAGGCCAGCACCAGGTCGCGCGTGAAGAAGATCTCGAAGTCGTCGCGGTGGTGGCGAGCGTAGGCCTCGAGTACTTGCCGCCCAACCTGGCGCTGGAACTGGTCAGGGCCCTGGAGGATGAGGCGGGTGCTCAGTGCGAACATGGCCTGGCACTGCGGCCCGCTCAGCGGCGACTCTGCCGACTCCACCACGCGCTTCACGATCATACGCTTCACCGACAAGGGGTAGGACGAGCTCACCAACCCCTCCAAGATCTTCTCCATGGTGAACGCCGGCCCAGCATTGGCCACCCAGTCCTCTTCGGCCCTTTCCTTCGCTCCGCGGCCGCTGTTTCTCCCTCCGGCCGCCCCTCAACCTCCCGACCAGCAACGACGCCTCAACATCGGCCCGACCCGGTCTTTCTCGGGAGGCTTCTCAAAACCTAGACGTCGGAGGCCCCAAATGCCGGGAAACAGCTGACCCGGAAGCAACAGAGCAACGCACAGTCACGCCAGACGGGAAATAGAATACAGGCATTCCAATTGCGCATAAACAACTGTGGTTCGGAGGACGGCCGTAGCAACGCGCATGCGCTTTCTCACTACGCAGGAACTGCTAGAGGCCTTGTATAGGACCCAATCAGAGTGCTCACACGCGGAAAGAGAGAGGCGGGAGAATGTGATAAAAAGGGAGGAGCAAAATTTAAGCAGGAAGTTAAAGTGACGCGGTTCGTAGTGGTTTATAACTGTTGTGCCTTTGGAATTTTTTACTTGCTCATTAATTGTATAGTTACCGATTCTGGAGGAGTAATTTATTTCGCTGTATTAGCTGATGGAAGACTGAGGAGGAGCAGGACGACCCATGCCATTTCAGACTGCCCCAAACGTCTCATTTTGTTAAAGTACAACCTGAAACAGTCCTTGCGGAGAGCGCTAGTGTAGCAGGGAGGTAATTGGAAACTTTGCTCTTGCTGACCTGGAAATGCTTTTAATCAGCTGCAAATGCGTGGCTTTTCAAAAAATATGGAAGTGGATTCACAATGGATAGCTCTTGTATGATAAGAGCTTTTCTGCCTCCTAAAAACATATTAAATCCGTTGGATCAGACAGAAAGCCAACCTGGTTCTTTTTGGTGAAGTGGCCAGCCAGCTGTTCCCGGAAGGTTCCTAGTTGGGCATAAGAACATCTCGCCCTGTCTTCACAGTATTTTAGAAGAGTGCTGCTTCAACTCATGGAATTGTTAATTCTTTTAAAAATGATCTCAGCTCAATGCTGTCACCATATTTTATAGAGTCAAAAAACTTAGTTTTGACTATATATAGAAGTATTCCACTTTCACCTGACTCTTCCACCATTTAACATTATTAGATGATGCTGGGTTCCATCTCTGAGAAAGAAGAAAAATTTTATACCATGCCTAAAATTTATATGCCTCCATCACCTTCCCTTATATGCCTTGTTTCTAGAGTTAAAAGTCCCAAATGTTGTACTTCCTCATCATAAAAATTAGCCCATCTAATTCAGCATTGGCTACACCAAGGTGATATAGAGAATTTGACCTTTCTTTTGGCATGTTGACTGGAAATTATGGGAATTATAGTCAGTTACATCTGGAGTGTTGATTGGCAGTTGTCTTCCAAAGTTTAGGCAAAGATGTTTCATACTTTTGCTTCATGGAAATCCTCTTACCTTCAGATGCCAGAAATTGAATTAAAATTGAATTAAAATCCTTGTTTGCATGAAATCACGAAATATTCTTCTAGTGGCCACAATAAGCAGGCTGTTAGTCCATAAGTACTGGAAAGTTTGGTAAGGGGCCATATTTCAATGCAGTAATTAAAGGTGAATAAGCTACTTTATTTCTGAGCTTCAATGTGCAGAAAGTCATCAGCTAGAGTTATGGGAGAATTTCAGTTTTTTTGTCCTGTCACCTTTGTTCCTGTCATCTTTGTTATCAGCATAATATATTGATTTGTAGTTGTTTGATTCCAGTATATTATGTATGTTGTGTCATGTACTTATGTGACAGTATCAATGGGCAAGTATGAAGAATGGAATACATGTCACCTACACAAAGGAGGCCATGGATACAGAAGGGCTTCTCTTTATAAATTTCAGCTTATTGCAGCATATAGAAAAATGCCAGAATGATGATGCCTCTAAAAACAACTCAACAAGGGATGATTCTCAAAACAAGAGACAAATAGTTCTAAAAATGAGAGGCTTCCCATGTGACACAGATGAGGCAGTGGCACTCAAGTAGAAAAGTATCAGAAGACATGAGAAGAATACTGAGCTAGGACTCACCAGGCTTTGTTGGAAGTTATAAACATGGATGGAGACAGGAATTCTTGAGAGCTGTTCCACAGAATGAGATAGGCTTCCTACCTTGATTCTTCTGAAACTCCAAAGTAGCCTCTCCAGCCATACCTTGAATTGGGTAAGTAAACATGGGTGTGTGTGTGTTTATGGGTGTGCATGAGTGAATAGCACCTGATGTGTTTCAGATGCCCTCTTTAAGATCTCCCTGTGACATCCACTTGCCAAAGAATTCTGTCGTTGTGCTGCTTTAGTGCTGCTCTTAAGGTTTTCGTAGGGTTTGATTTGGGTCCACAAAGCTGATAAATATGTATTTATCATTCTTAATTTTAAACTTCAACTGTATGAGCCAACTGTATGACTAGAACATGGTAAATCAGCTCCATACACACATTGTTCACTGTGTTCATTGTGATTGTTCAGTAAGACATTTTCCCCCAGTCTGGTACCTTCTAAATGTGTTTATTTGTCACATTTATACAGCTGCCCATCTCACTCAAAGTGTTAAATTGTAACAGCTAGAATATCAGTCAGTTTTGGAATATTGTGGTGTTATTCAACACAGATTAAGGCCATTGGGTTGGAAGGTTGCATACCAGCAATAGATTTGAGCCACCAATTGTCAAATTATGACTAAATTTTTTTAGATCTTTTTATCCTATCTTTATTATTTTTATAAATTACTCAAAGCGGTGAACATACCTAATACTCCTTTTTCTTCCTCCTATTCTCCCCACAACAACAATCCTGTGAGGTAAGTTGCGCTGAGAGAGTGACTGGCTCAAAGTCACCCAGCTGGCTTTCATGCCCAAGGCGGGACTAGATCTCACAATCTACTGGATTCTAGCCTGGGGCTTTAGCCACTAGACCAGACTGGCTCATCTGTTGAATAAATTAAAAAATAATCAAAGTTCTGTAGGAAAAAAGTTGAAAGCAAAACTATTGGCAATAGAAGTCAAATAATTTTCTCATTCAGCCAGTGTATAAAGTATGATAATAGCTGCTTTGTAGACCATATGTGGAAGTTAAAAATTATGTGATAGTATTTGGAAGGCAAGTGCTCATCATCATTTATTGTAGCACAGCAGAGTATGACTTATCTTTACATGTGGTTTCACATCCCAGTCATCACATAATATTCTCCAATTTAATTTGTTAATTATATCTTACCATAAGAAATTCTGGCATGTGTACCATGACAGTAATCAGTCTTGTGAAATAATTTATGAACCATCTACATACTGATGTTAGTTTGTTTCCTCCATCATATCACAGTTGTTCACAAAACACAATGACAGCAGTTATCCAAACTTCATAATTTAAGACAGTTTTTTCCTTGCTTAGTCTTGCTTGGTTTCATACAGTACATTAAGTCACGTATTAGGCAACTTATTTTAGTCTACAGTATTGTACAAACCTAGCCTGTGTGGTTAATTTGTGGTTTGGTATGTCATGTGAACCAAAAAATTGGACAATTGAATAAGCCATGGTTAAGTTAACTATGGTAAGTATTGCACTTTCATGGCCTCTGTTTCATATGCATATAATTCTTATCTTTTGATAAATCACTGTCTTACATACCATGATTCACATGAAATGTTGATAATATCATACCACACGCCGGTGAAGCATTTCACAAGTTGGAAGTATACATTTTTAAACTGTATCATATCAACAGTGCAGGTAATATAAACACTCCAAATTACTAGATTATTCCAGAAAAATCCCATTCTGAGGGCCTCCTTGTTACAGTTCTGAGGCAGCCTGCTTACTATCTGTGAAGGACATTCTCTCAATGAAGACTCCATCTTGGAGCCAGTCTGTTGCTGAGGCAGACTGAAGTCAGATCAACATGAACTAGTGGGAAAGCAGTGTTTTTCACTGAAAAATGTGTTGGCCCTTCGAGGTAGTCCAGGCCAGAAATAGAAACAAAGGAAATACTGGAACTCTATTGATATAGGCTATAATAACAGAACTTTGAAAGCCTTATAGAATTTCTTACCCTTTCTCATAAACCTGAGAGCCAAGGTGGGCCAATCTTGAATTTCTTCCTCATCCCCTTAAGATAATGACTAAGCTGATGTTTTTGTAATGGCTATCCCATACTTTTTTCAATGGAACAAATGGAACAATGAATCCTATATGAACATTTTATGTCAAATTAAAATGACAGCTTTGGAGGCTTGGTGATCTGTTGGCTTCCAGTTGGCCTGCCACAGGACCTTCACTTCCCATCTGACAGTGGGACTCTGTGTTTCCATAGCCATTTCTTCTTTGGCCGTTGGAACATATCCTTTCCTGGTGAATATTTTCTTTTTTGTTTGTTTGTTTTAGTCATGGGAATATTAACCCTGTGGTAAACAAGGTCAGTATTTACACTGGAGAGTGCAGTGTTAGAATGACATGAACCAGCTCCAAATTTAAAAGGCAACCTTGCATATTTTCCCATTCCCAGTCTCCATAATCCCTTCTCCTCCCCTCTTTTCATTGTGGAGCCAATACTTTATAGATCCAGCTATACCACACAAGACCCTAAGTGTTTTTGCCTCATTTTCAGATGTTTGTTTGGCTCTCTCCTCCTTTCTGCCTGTCAAATAGCTCTGAAAAAGATATAACAGCCATTAGAAGAGCCATTAAGAAAAACTAAATGATAACTCACTCCTGGGAAGGAGGAGGCATGAGAAACAGGCTTAAAATAGCCCTGCCTTGATTCTATTTGTTATAAGAAGGGGTAGATGGAAACTGACTGGCTTTGCAACAATAAAGTACATTCCTGTAGTCTTTGCAGTCTCTGTTTCCTGACCTAGCCTACCCTGAAGTGCTGACAGGTGGCACTTCTCTCTCTCTCTCTCTTTTGCCATCTCCAATTTCTACCTCCCTCCACCATCATACACCTCCTTTCTGTACCTGGCAGTTTCTTCCTCTGTGAAGCAAATAGCCAAACTGCATCCCACCCCTAGATCTTGTGAACAAGAAGGATCTGAATCAGAAAGAAAAGGTCCTCAGCTGCCATTGTCCTCAATAAGAACAGCAACTGCTGCCCGTGTATGAAGCTACCAACTATGCTACCTCATTTTGGAGGCATAGATGGCTTCAAAGAAGGAATTCAACAGCCGTTAAGTAAACACCAATTTAGCCCTGGAAGGAGGAGTGAGTGAGAAAGAAGCTCAAGATTGCCTCACCTTGATTCTCTTGGTATAAGAGGGGGCAGGGGAGATCAGGCTGTCAAGATTTACCTTAACCCTTTTCAGAAGGCCAGGTCAGGAAACAGACTCCATGCAAACTACTGGAACTCTACTAATGCAGGATATAATAACAGAATCTTGAAAAGCCTAACACAGTAAGAAGAAGGCTGTGAGAGCAGCAGTTTAAGATTGACATGTTTTTTCTCTTGTCTGAAGGATAGGAATAAAAGTATGGATGAGGTTCAAGAGCATTTTCAAAAATTTATTTATATTTTCCTGGAGGTGCTGATAGAATATAAATCTAATAAATAGTGACATTGAAAGTATCTGCTGAAAGATAGGATAAATATTATTTTAAATAAATAAAAATAATATTTACTCTATTGGGGTTAATATTTTACACTCTGTGTTCCCCAAAGAATAAAAAAGACTATTCAAAACCATTAAAATAATTGCTTTTGTACTGATACACTTTAGGCCAAATTCTGTTTTTGTTGCCATACAAAGAAGCTTTCAAGGCAAGAGAGATCAAATTTTTTTTGAGTCAGGGTGACCCAGCATCATCTAGCCTTGTTATTGAGAGACTCTTTGCATACATCTATAGGATATAGGCCCTATAGGAAGACAAGTACCAAACCATAAGTGAACTACTTATCTCAGACACAGAATATGTCTGTGGAAGGAGTCATTCTGACTTCAGGATAGGAGTCTGTGCCCCAAAGTTGGAGAAATAATTCATGTCCTCTTATATCAGGGACTCAACTTTTTCCAGACCAAAAGTGGTTATGGTATCAGGACAAAATCTAGGCATCCTTGCTTTATCTGGGGAAAGTAACTGCAGCTGTCCCCTGAATACCCATGAACAATGATAGGAATTTATCTCCAAATCTTATTTCTGAAATAGGATAAGGTTCCGAAAGACATTGTTCTAGTCTCCAAAGATGGATGGATGGATTTAAAAATATTCGAGTTCTGTAGCCTTTTGGTTAGACCAGTGTTTCTCAACCTTGGCAACATTAAGATGAGTGGACAACAACTTCCAGAATTCCCTAGCCAGCCATGCTGGCTGGAGAATTCTGGGAGTTGAAGTCCACTCATCTTAAAGTTGCCAAGGTTGAGAAACACTGGGTTAGACTATTCCAGAATTTCATCCACCAGACTGACCAGTACCGAAAACTTGCTGTTCAGACACTTGAGCAAATTCTGAAAGGAAGCTTATTTCTGGTGGTAGCAATAGCTGAGCTTGTTTGAGTAAAGCACAGTTCACTGGATTCACACATTTTGCTGAGTCATTAAACATAAATTATAGACTACAATGGGCCCAACTCAAATACAATAACGTATGTCTTTATTGATTCACGAAGTGGCTGATTATTTATTTATTTGATTTGTAACCTGCCTTTATTAGTACAAGTCAAGATGATGTACATAATGCTCCCTCTTATTTTCCCACAACAACTCCTCTGCGAGGTGGGTTGGGTTTAGAGGACATGACTGGCCTAAAGTCACCCAGCCAGCTTTCATGCCTAAGGAAGGACTAGATCTCATAGTCTCTTGGTTTCTAGTCTAGCACTTTAATCACTACACCAAACTGGCTTTTTCTTGAAATCACAGTATATTAGAAAGCCTTAGCCTTTTACAAGCACATGCATTATAGCAGCTTTGCCCAACCATTCCCCAGTTGCGTTGGATTACAACTTCTATAATCCCAGGCAAATGGCTGTTCCCCAGGTTGGGTAAAGGGTGGTTAGTCTTGAGCAGGAGAGCCATAACTAAAGATGTTTTACTTTATCTTTTGACTTGACACAAATACTTGCAGACTATACAAAGGTAAAATCTCCTAAAGGTAAAATCTCCTCAAGTCATGTTTGACCTCTGATGGCTTCACATACATGCCCATGTAATTTACTTTGCAACAATGCAGAAATAGTTGGCCATTTTTGGAATGTTTTGTCAACTTCCCTGTCTTGTCTACAGTTCCATTATTTCTGTTGGTCTCCCAACCATGTACTAACTAGGTCCAACCTGGCTTGATTTTCAAGATCAACCGAGGTTGGGTAGATGGAACCACTGTTGGTGATCTGTCATTAATCTTAAAGGAGATAGATTTCTTTAAAATCTATGAAACAAAAATTGATCTTTATTGCAGTAATCTGTTTCCCCATTCTTTTAAGCTACCAGTTGATTTAGATATATTTTTAATTTCTATGGTATTGGGTGCCACTGCAGGGAGGGTTATGAGAATTGCAGAGAGCAACAATTGAACAAATTAAGAGAAAAGTTAGGGTAGGAAAGAGAGGGTCTCTTCTTCATTGTTCAAGAAAAATATATAAAAATGCACAATAGCAGCAGCCTCTACTAACACTTGAGATTATGAGCAATACAAAGAGATTCTGGGACTCAAATATGGATCTTTTATTATTGGTTAATGAAACTGAGGTTGATACACCACCATTTCTTAATGTATTGTTTTTATTGGTAACTCTCCTTTTACTGGGAACCTTTAAAAGAAATATATTATTTGGTTTCTTGCTACAATATTTCTAAAGTATTTGATATCCTTCTGTAACAATCTGTGCCTTCTTCTTTCTTTTACTCCTTGCATAATAATTATAGCAGTAAATATTACAATTCTAGGCATTACAACCAAGTCCCATCTACTTAGTTACACTGAAAATATTACTAATTGTATTTTTAATAGACAAATTACAGACAGCCTCTAGATTATATAGTACCTGCAATCTTATATCATATATACATCATGCTGTGTCTGATACTTATATTTATACAAAAATGATACTTAACCTACCGTGAAAATACACCAACTCCCATTTTGACCTTCAGTTTTGTTGTCTGGTTGATCCCAAAATATCAACAGGGAACTCTGAGTTTATAAGCTTTATATTTGGACATCCTTGATAAAGATGGAAAAGCAAGACTGTCCAGAGATAAGAAACATGGTATAAATCTAAAGAGAGGTCTTTCTGTCAAGATCCCAAATCCCTAGTTCAAAAGGTTCTTTGGTGTTAACATCTTATTGCCTAAACTCCTCCTCTAATGTAAAGGAAACCAATTATGTACAGGCTTACAGAACCACAATTTGTTTAACCTGCTGAGCCACTTTATACAAATGAATGCATTTATGAAAATGATTCATTACTACTCAGCATCATAAGACTTTTCATCTGATATTGAATAGGAGAAGCAGGTCCAATTTTTTTTGGATACAAACCAAAATTCCATTCCATACATATCTCATCATTTTTCTGGGGGGGTTGGAATTCCATTTTCTAGTTTTCTGGTATTATATCATGGTCTACCTGAAGTTCTTGTATGCCTCATTTTTCCTTTTCCCACTCTTTCCTCACCCTTTCTTCTTTCTCTTTTTGTTTATCATAAAATCCAGCTTGGAGAACATCTGTAGAAAGTTTGTGGGCTATATTATGACTTTTAGGTTAAACTTTGTAAAGATGTTAGATTATGGAACTGTGCAGCTGCATTGATTTATTATAACAAGCCATTTAATTCACATTAAAGATTTATGGGCTATTTCATTATAAAAACTTGAATTGTCTGCCCAAAGTAATTTAATTTCTTCTGCAAGTTTACATGTGGTAGACAAAACACTTTTCTGTGGCAGTGTAGATGCTCTGGGATAGCCTTGTAGAGATCATACTTGCTGGTTTTCAGGAATCTGCTGAACACAGCATTGTTTTGGAGAGTAATCTCTGAACAAGCATTGAGCCATTTTATTCTTAATTTTTTGTTTTTATCTGTTAAGTTATCTTCCTTGGAGGTTTTATGATGCCAATGTTTCTTTTAACTGTACCATGTATATTTTAGCTGTTGCCATATTGAACATTCTATAAGCCACTGAGAGTTATTAGTTAGCTGGGAGGATAGGGGAGATAATGACTCTAATAATTAATTAATTAAAATGGACTCAACTTCTTCATCTGAAAGTAACCCCCAGATTGCCACAGTCACTGATCTATTGATCTTTCACTTTAAAGCATTATTGTTGTTGTTGTTTTGGTACCATTCACTATAAACTTAGGAGTTACTATGAATTTGTCTTGCAAATTCACACTTAGCAAAAGTGGTGAGTAAAAATTCTGCAGTTTTTTAGTGAGTACTATGCAAATAAACATAGGCAGTGCATCCCATGTATATGAATGAGACATTTCCTAACATAAAATTCAGGCCTATAAATTAGCAGCAGTTCCCACTACTTATGGGACAATTACAATTACAATCTGTAATTAATATGCTGCTTTGTCTTGTTCATTAATGCACCATCCTTTTACTTACATAACTGGAACCTGAGGTGCCAGCAGTTCTTGAGTGAACCTGTCAGATAGGAAATCATGTTATATATTTCAAACTATAGTGTCTAGATTAGGTAAACAAACATATAATCTTTGTTGTCAACCCATCAACCCGCTGTTTCCAATATTACTGGTTCTATTTAGTTTGCTTCTGATTATATTCAACAAATCTCAGAATACCTGGAGAAAAATGTATATTAACACTGGTTATGTCAGGTTTAGCCCAAAGAACTCCAGGAGACCATTCAGATTCAATCCAGCAAGGTTTATTTGGCTCCAACCTCTATACAGAATCTTCCCAGACTGGAAATAGTTCCCAGGGTCAATCAGTAAATACCGCTTGCATTCCTCAGGGAGGTGCCAGCCTCATCCTCTTATCTCTCCCCCGCGGTTCAGGAGACGAAAGAATATTTTTTACTCCCCGACCCTGGCCTCTATCTTCCCATATCCCCACAGGTTAGAAAGTTTATATACAGGTGAAACTTGAAAAATTAGAATATCATGCAAATGTTCATTTATGTCAGTATGGCAACTCAAAAGGTGAAACCAATATATGAGATAGACGCATTACATGCAAAGCGAGATATGTCAAGCCTTACTTTGGTATAATTGTGATGATTATGGCGTACAGCTTATGAAAACCCCAAATTCACAATCTCAGAAAATTAGAATAATGTGAAAAGGTTCAATATTCTAGGCTCAAAGTATCCCACTCTAATCAGCTAATGAATCCATAACACCTGCAAAGGGTTCCTGAGCCTTTCAATGGTCTCTCAGGCTGGTTCAGTAGGAATCACAAGCATGGGAAAGACTGCTGACCTGACAGTTGTGCAGAAAACCATCATTGACACCCTCCATAAGGAGGGAAAGCCCCAAAAGGTAATTGCAAAAGAAGTTGGATGTTCCCAAAGTGCTGTATCAAAGCACATCAATAGAAGGTTATGTGGAAGGGAAAAGTGTGGTAGAAAAAGGTGCACAAGCAGCAGGGATGACCGCAGCCTGGAGAGGATTGTCAGGAAAAGGCCATTCAAAAGTGTTGGGGACTTTCACAAGGAGTGGCCTGAGGCTGGAGTTAGTGCATCAAGAGCCACCACACACAGACGGATCCTGGACGTGGGCTTCAAATGTCGTATTCCTCTTGTCAAGCCGCTCCTGAACAACAAACAACGTCAGAAGCGTCTTACCTGGGCTACAGAAAAGAAAAAAAAAGAACTGGTCTGTTGCCCAGTGGTCCAAAGTCCTCTTTTCTGATGAGAGCAACTTTTGCATCTCATTTGGGAACCAAGGACCCAGAGTCTGGAGGAAGAATGGAGAGGCACACAATGCACGATGCTTGAAGTCCAGTGTGAAGTTTCCACAGTCTGTGTTGATTTGGGGAGCCATGTCATCTGCTGGTGTTGTTCCACTGTGCTTCATTAAGTCCAGGGTCAACACAGCCGTGTACCAGGAGATTTTGGAGCACTTCATGCTTCCTTCCGCAGACGAGCTTTATGGGGATGCTGACTTCATTTTCCAGCAGGACTTGGCACCTGCCCACACTGCCAAAAGTACCAAAACCTGGTTCAATGACCATGGGATTACTGTGCTTGATTGGCCAGCAAACTCGCCTGCCCTGAACCCCATAGAGAATCTATGGGGCATTGCCAAGAGAAAGATGAGGAACATGAGACCGAACAATGCAGCGGAGCTGAAGGCCGCTATTGAAGCATCCTGGTCTTCCATAACACCTCAGCAGTGCCACAGGCTGATAACATCCATGCCACGTCGCATTGCGGCAGTCATTGCTGCAAAAGGGGCCCAAACCAAGTACTGAGTACATATGCATGCTTATACTTTGCAGAGGTCCGCTATTGTTCTATTTCCAATCCTTGTGTTATTGATGTCATGTAATATTCTAATTTTCTGAGATTGTGAATTTGGGGTTTTCATAAGCTGTATGCCATAATCATCACAATTATACCAAAGTAAGGCTTGACATGTCTCGCTTTGCATGTAATGCATCTATCTCATATATTGGTTTCACCTTTTGAGTTGCCATACTGACATAAATGAACATTTGCACGATATTCTAATTTTTTGAGTTTCACCTGTAAATATCCTCAAGCAAAATCTAGACTCTTTTGTTTTTCATCTTATGATAATGAGTTCTATCCTGCATTGGGCTTCCTAAATCTTCAAATCCCAATAACTATCTCTCACCACTACCACTACTCTCCTTGGCTCCTATTCAGAAACATTGGATACTCTGCTGTGGATAGACATGCAACAGTTAAATGGCACAAAGAGGAGTTTGCTTAAAGCAAAGTAAGCAAATCCATTCCATTCTTCTGGCTACTGGTTGTAATCCCATTCTATTTTCTTACTATAATACAACTTCTGCACAGGTTGGATTAGTTTCAATATCACTGCCTCCATATAATTTAAAGACCTTTAGGGCATATGAGGCTTACTCAGTTCCAGCTGTGCTTTTCAGGTTCAGACAACCTGGAGCCTCAAGAAATGTTGGACAACTCTCAGAATGCATTATAATTGGCTATGCTGGCTGGGACTGATGGGAATTGAAGTCCAAATGTTCTGTGAAATTATTATTTCTGTTCTGTGAAATTATTATTTTTTCAAATAGCTATTGCACCCCAGGGACATTTCAGAAAAATTAAGAGTCAGACCCTTGTCCAACTTTCCCTAAACTTTGTTCCCTGGATGTTGGGACTACAGCTCTCAAACTTCTCAGCTATCAGCTTGGGATTATGGCAGCTGTAGTCTTTGCACACTGGGATAGGGCCATATTGGAGAAGGCTGACCTAAAGTCAACATTATGGTATGTGGATGGGAAGTTTGGTAGTTGCCTGGGGAGGTTAATTCTGTATGTTAACTTTCTGCTGTATAAAATCTGACTATCTTTAGGATGTGTTTGTTAAAGTACATACTGAGGACATGTGGCATGAAATTACTTTGAGATAATGTAGAGACACTTTTGTCCATTTGTGTACAAAATTACTATAATTTAAACTCCATGTTGTATAAATGCCACATTTTCTACATTAATTTGTGGCTAGAAGAATATAGCTAGCTGTTCTTAAGAAAGTGCTTTTCTTACGCATCCTTGTTTAATGACACACATTTAACAAAACAAGTCTTTAAATGCTGAAACAATCTCTTTCAGGCTTAAATGTGTTGCTCTAAATGTAACACAATGTATACTTTTATAAACACTTTCTAAAAAAGGATACATTTGAATCCGTCTGACTTCCTTCTGTGGAAAGAACTCAGAAATTGGTGGAATAGTGGACTGTGTGAGAGCTAGCTGTGAAACAACTGCTAGAAGGTAGTATTGTGTGTTTATCAATTGGCATGCATTGTCTTTAAAGGAATAATTCATTTTATCCATGTTACTTTGTTTTTTAATGCACAGTGAGTTGTTAAAAATAACCTTTCTTATATTTTCACAGCTTCAGGGCTAGCTCCACATCCCTGCAACCCCACAGCATTGTCTACATTGAGTGTCTGTGGCATTAATTTCCTGCTTAGCTGTAGTTTATGAGAAATTGTTGTGAGTTCAGTTTTCCACCTGAAATACTGAATTGAGCTGGGGTGGGGTGTGTGTGTAAGGCGTTTGACACATCTCATTGGTAGGAACTCAGCCTCTCAGCTTCTGGACTCTACTTCCACTCTGTGTTGGTAAGATACCCCAGATTTACAGCAGCAAATTATTGGTCTTTTGAGCACTTAAACAAACAAAAAAAGCAAGCATCCAAGCAGGCGTTGATGCTATGGTGACATAGTGACTGTGGGGTGACTTTTTTTGTTTTTGTTTTTGTTTTTTGTTTTTACAAAACACCAAGCAAACTGACACAGCATAAAGAAGAGTGGCACACTAGTTGGGTGACATTTTTGGTATATGCTGGCTAGTCAGCTGAACGGAGCACTGAATTGTTCATGCAGAGGCCCCACTATTATAAGGTTGGCTGTAGCAAGAACAAACGTGGGTTGGCTTTAAACTGTTTCTGTGGTTCTGGAATGTGAAAATGATAGTGTGGAAAGAGACACAGTTTACTGAAACATAACAAGAATTGTAGCCTAAATTACAAAAACTGATCTAGTGTAGATTTAACCAATCATTGCCTGGGCTTAGATACCAAGGTCTAGTTTGCACATTAAAGATACCATTTGATGACCATGACTGCTGTTACTTGATGAATTGTATACTGGGAGAGGCTCACAATAGAACTGGATAACTTTTGCCAAGCCATGACAAAAGGTTATAAAGATTTGCAGTGGTATGATGAAAATGATCTAATCTGCAGCATAAAAAACCCAAAAAACAGACACTAAAGAACATGTTTTGAATTACCTACTTATAACCCATCCTCAGCTTACTGAAAGAATGAAGAATTTTATTTTTTTCAATTAAAATTCAAGAAACAACAAACCTATTTGTTATAGGAAATTCAAATTTCAATGATATAATCTGAACATTAGCAGGCCAAGTTCATCTCACATTCATTTGGCCTAATAAAGACATTATTATAGTGATGTCACAGCTATATCTGTAAAATCCAGGCCCATGCTGGTCTACAGTTCTCTAGAAATCCCAGTCTTCCTAAGATCTGGGTAATATCCATATGGAAAGAAAAACTGCATAATTTAAGCCACTATAGATTTAATGTATAGCAGAAGTAGGCAATTCGTAGCCTCCCCCCCCCCCTTTTTTTTAGTTTCTCAATCTTTCCTTTAGTAAATTGGACCACTGCCATTTGACAGCAAAATGCTGGATTCAGTGTTGGCATTTTGTTTTGTTTTTTATCAAAATAAGAAGCAAAAATTGTGAGTTAAACTTCCCAAATATTTAATAAACTTATTTTACCATTCCAAAAATTCAAACCTCAAAATGATAACCTCTGTCTTTTTGGTGATATAATCCCATGCCTTCTGCAGCTGTTAGAAGGAAAAAATAAAAGACAGGGTGGCCTTAACTGCCTATTCCTGGTCAAATGTGCTGTTACTGGAACTGCATTGAAATACACTACTCCGAGAAAAGGAACACTGATGTAGTACAAAATATTCTCAGGTAACATAATCAAGATACAGTATTGAAGGAATGAAATACACTTTTGCGGGTATGGACATTCCTGTAATTTTCATGGATCAGCCTTCTTCCCTTTCAGCTGCCTACCTGCATATCTTGCTGAATTACTGTCTTCATTAAATTAAGAACAGATACAAAGATTGCTTTGTGTCAAATTTGTTAGAGCTAATTAGAAATAAATTCTGGAATAAATTCTGGAGAAAGCATCAGCTAATGATGCTTAGTCTAAACTACAGTATTAGTATTGTTGGGATTTAGTTTATAATGCTTAAAAATATTTAGCATGCATTTGAAAAAGTTGTGAAGGAATGTCTAACTGGCTCTGGGAGCATGGAGGAAGGGGCAGCAAGACTATTACAGCAGGAAGTTGGACTATTACAGAAAATATTCCTTAGTCCAGAGGAAGGGTGAAACATGAGAAAGAAATGCAGAGTAATTCTGCCTTAATCACACTGGGTGTAAGTAGATCTGGAAACTTGCTTTGCAGACTTTTAAGAATCTGTAACATTACTAGCAATGAAGTTCGTTCAGAAATCCCAGTGGTTCTTGTTTCCTGAGTTTGCCATTTGGGAAGGTCTTGATAAAAAGTAGATAAAGAAAAGTTCAATACCTACTTCCACAGTACTATTTCTTAAAAACATTCAATGAAACATATATAATTTATGGAATCTACTGCTTTTATATCCTGCTTGAAGCATTTAGCCAACCACTAAAAGGAGGAGTTCCTTGATGAGTTGGACTTTTGGCCTCTTTTAGTAAGGTGTTTCTTTTATATGTCCAGAGTAACATCTTTTTCCATGTCATTCTTGTAGCCTGTCACTTTTAAATCCACTTTCAAATCAGTCTCGATCTTGTCAGGTAGAACTTGTTCCTCTTCCATAACGTCTTTTAAACCCAGTATCTATAGAGGCAGACACTATTAAAATTAACTTTTGGGTCCATTGTTCAAAAATATCCTGCAATATGTCCAACATTAAAATATTTTGCTTCATTCTGTAATTGGAAGTCGAGTCTTAGTGTTCTTCTCCTTTAATTATAATCTTTATTTCCCTCTAGTTTTCTCTAGTGTCCAATTTTTAAAGTCTTACTGTGTTTTTTTAAAATTCAAAATAAAAAGCATTTTCCCATGGGATTTCAAATTTATGTGGGCCCTTAATCCATTTGTAACTTTCTAAAATCAAAGTTTTAATCACCCTTTTGCTGTTTATTCCCCCAATTTTTTTTTTCCAAATTCTTAAACTTGTATTTAAAACTTCTCTCACTAAGGGTTGAAGGAAGCTCATCCAGTGCTGTAAAAGTTGTCAATCCAAAGGTTCCTAATAGCTGAAAAGCAATTAACAAGCAATTTCCAAAAGTGATTAGAAAAGGAAATATGCAAACTTAGTGTCCTTTCAAAAGTGCTAACCATGTTTGAGTGAGATGGCTATTCCCACATCTCCCAGAGCTCTAAACCTACTCAAGACTGCTGTCTTGCAGTCTCCTTACGAGGAGCAACCGTCTGGAGCTCTTGTGAGCAATCTCAAGACCTCTCCTTGTCCGGAGAGGAATTATCGAAGAGCTGGTCTACTCGCTGGCTCGTCATTCTGTCGCAGTTGTCAGCTCTGCTTTTTGTGGAGCCATCTTCAGTCTGCCATTTCTTCCCCGGAAGTCCAAGTCTTTTCTTAAGGAGTTGCAGCACCAGCAATGTACTGAATAAGAGTATGTCTGATATCACCAATTCTACTTATCACTATATAGTAGCTCATTGGGTCAAGTTATCCACACATGAAGGAAGTGTATCTATCACCTTAAGAATGAAGTTCAGGTATTGGCTTCAGCTGTCTATATATCTTTGCCTTGTTAAATTATAAGCATTGTTGGTTATTGCTACTGTCATGTGTGGTACATTTCCATGGAGAGTCACTATGACTTTCTTAATTTAATGTTTTATTTGTGGAATATCTATCCAAAAATATTTTTCCACATAGTGGAAATTACACAGGTAAGTGACTCAAATATTTTTAACATTGACTACAAATTCACCAAGGCAAGAAATTAATATTCCATTACAAATGAGCCTAAGCAGCCTGAAAATGTTGTATCTCATCTTTATTAACTAACTTGTTATACATAAAGTCCCTGTTTAAAAAAAGCTATGATGGCCTGGAATGATTTGATTGTGTTATATAATATACAGTCCTTGTATTATCTGATAGCCAATGGAATGTAAATATTTTAAATATAATTAATAAAGTAATGGAATCTTTATCATATATTTTCAGAACTGAAGAAACAAGTTTGTTATTGTGCCCAGAAAATGATACTTACATGCAGCCTACTCTGCCAAGAATAGTTGAACAGCCATATATTAAACTAGTCAATTTAGATATCTTGGATTTGGAACAAATAGTGTTGTCTCACAGTAACAACTGAGCAATATCCCTGTCAAATGTCATGCAATAGATATATCTGGTCCAACTACAGATTTTGCTTGTGTGTGGGGATATAGTGTGACTTTGTAATGTATGGATTCTAGCACTGACAGTTCTGTGCCAATTTAATAGTAATAATTTAGAGTGGGGAAAGATTTCATTTGATTTTGAAAAGAAAGAAGTTGTGTGCTTGCATCTTGTCCTCTATATTGCTGAAGGAAGCAGATGATAAGTTGCTTTTCAAATAATTGAATGTATACTTCAGCAGTGCCATCTCTTGTGTCATATTTCTTTTGATCAGTAATGAGCACAATATTTTGTATTTCATTGCCTCTATCTATTAAAGTAGTCGGGAGGTACAGTACCTTCCTATGAATGGTGTGATGGTTCTCTTACACAAAATGCTCACTATTATGAATAGCTTGTCACCAAGCAAATATACTAAGCTCATAGAGCTTATTGAGTCTGAATTGCATGTCAAGATGAACTATGCATTAAGCTAGCTAAAAAATAAGCACAGCTCAGTTTCAGTCAAACAAAATATCAAAAATACACAAGTAATGACCTTTGCTAGATAAGTCCAATTACGTGATAGGTTACCACAATGCACATGATGTTTTCTACATCAGCCTGCTCTCTCTAGTCACATGGTGTTATTCTGTTTTGATCAATACAGTGAAGGGCCAGGCAGCATTCCACAGAGTAGAGAAGGAGAGGATTCAGTAGAGTAGCTGCCCAACCTAGAGCTCTTCAAACTGAGATTGTCGCTCTCAAGAATTACAGAATATTGTCCATGCTAGCTGGAGATTCAAGTCACCATATTTGCAGAATTCTGGTAGGTGCCAGTCTGGGTAAAAAGAATAGCAATTTTTAAATGTTTGGAGATACTCGTGTTTTATTCAAATCAATACAGTTTATTCAAATCAAATCAAATCAAATCAAATCAAACCTTTATTGGCATTAAGGGAACCAGAAATACAAAAACACACATTGGCATATCATAAGATTAACCAAAGGGAAAGCCATACTCATTGAGAGATTTGTTTACATTTACTTTTGAGTGCTTCATCCAAAAATTTAGCAACAATTCTAGTAATTTCAGGCACGGCATCTCTCAGTAGATATTGGCAGGATGGTACAATATTTGGCAGCTATTTACCCTGTAAAGGTTTTGAAAGCAGTTCATAATGGAGAGTCTCAGATAAGTGGCAATCAAACATTATATGATGAATTGTATCTGGAGTGCTGCAAGAACAGAGCAATATATTTTATTCATTTGACAGACCATTAGCTGAGTATTTTAATATAAAAATCCTTCTCTAAGATAGTTATGTGACTTCTTCATTACTGAATTGTAAGGTAGGTACCCATCCTTGAGTTAGCAGAAAACTGTTTGTTGTCCCCACTGCTGTTTCCACCTGTGCCTGTATTGTCTCATTTCTCAATCCCTGGTAGTCACCTCACTTCCTTTTAAGGTATCAGATGACAAAGCTTAACAGATTTTTTAATATATATTTTGAGGCTGCCATAACATTGTTAGGATAAGGGAGAGAAATACTACTTCAGTGGTAGTTCAGCTAAGGATGACTTAAGTTTGTCTCATGCATGGGGCTAGAATGAGATGAAAGCAATGTCATCTGGATTTAGTAGAAAAAAGTATTTGCCAGGGCATGTTTGAGGCATGGCTTGGTGTAAATGGTGACATAGCCAAAGATATCCAGGATGAGCTAGACATAGCCAAAAACATCCATCTGAGCTAGAAACTGAGTTGACAACCATATGACCCTCCGAATTGTGCTAGGTTTCAGATATTTGTAGGGCTGAATGTTTATGACCAGATGAGATTTTGGGGTGGAGGACAATACAAGAGATGTGGAAAGACTTGTAAAATTCCCAGTTCTTTAATAATTTTGTACAAACAATAAATACTAACTTGAAAGTTTAGAAAAAATAGTGTATTATGAAGCATATTTTAATCAGCCAAAAAAAAAAAGGTGGGGGAGGGGGGAAGCAATTGATATATCCTGGCAATAAACCTGAAAGTAGGAATTCACAATTTATTAAGGTGCACACTACAATGTGGCTGAGTCCCATCATGGTCCAGCTACTCTAAACATTTTACCCTACCCTGTATCTGAACACAGCAGAGAACACAGGGACTCAGAAGGATAAAACAACTGTTTTTAAATGAATGTAAATATGAAAATGAGAAGAAAGATGGTACTGACAGTTATAATCTCTGGGACACAGCTGCTAAAACATGAAATAGATTACAATTTAATAAGCTTTTAGAAAGTAAAGGCCAAAGGAGAAAATAAACACATTCTGGAATTTTCCGGAACAATGATGGAGTAATATTTCAGTTTTATTGGAGTAATAAAAAATTAATAGTTGTAGACGTAAGAAATGTTTAAATTTTGTATTAAAAAGTAAGATTTTGTATGACCCAAACTGTCTCAGAAGAGAACTATAAAGCAATTCAATGAAATAATTGCCATTAGCTACAGCTGGCTGCAAAGTTCAAAGTGGCCACTAGATGGTAAGAAATAATATCTTTCTTAACCGTAGCCCATCAGCAAAGAATAGCAATTATGGAAGAGTGGAACTGAAATGAATGTCATAAATGTTAGTGTCCAAAATAAAAAAAAGGATGAAAAGAAAGTAATGCATGCTGTGAAAATGTTGAAACATGGCAAGATTTGCAGGTGTAGATGATGCAGCTGAAGAAATGTTAAAATACAAATCTGGCTTACTTATGGTTTCACTGTGTGATTTGTTTAACTGTGTATGTGTCTGCATGAAGGCTGCATCTGTGACTGATGATTGTACTGTAGAAGACAATAATAATGGTATTCTTCCAAAGGAAAAAGAGAGAGAGAGAGAGAGAGAGAGAAATTACTATTGATTTGGAGAAAATGTATGATAAATTCGATAGGCTTGAATTATGCAATGATTTGCACAAATATTGAGTTGAAGGTGATTGTAAAGCATGTACAAGAATAAGTGAAATGTGTAGTGGACATTGGAACTTCATCCCTTTCCATTTCATACCCCTACTTCAGGAATCCCGATGAGGGGAAATGCTCTGATTAAAACTTCTGGCAGGTTCAATTTACCTAGTCATCACCGAAAGACCATCTGTGTTTCCTGCTCATTTCGGTCTAAAGGATGAGGGTTCCTGATTAGCAGATAGATGGATGAATTTGGAGATAGAGAGATTTGGGCTTTGGGAAGCAAATATATTTTCTCCAGCAGGCAACAGTATTTTGTTTACTTCTGTATGCAGATAATGCTGAGATCCTACAACCTCAAAGGGTGGGGTAAGAAATAAAAAGCTAGAATTGAATGGGATAGAGGTAATTTTTGGAAACTGTTTATATATTTGTCAGTAAATGTTCATAAATTTCTGTTTTGGCCACCAGCCTCCCTGCCATAAAACAGGCTTTAGCTGAATAGTGTTATTTCCTGAGAAGACCCATCATGGAGGGCCTGAAACTGGATATGAATCAGTAGTGTGAAATGGTTGCAAAAAAGGCAAATGTAATTTTAGGCAAATGTAATTTTTTTAAAGTAAAGCTTCTAAATCATGTGTAGCTCCACTTTTCCTTCATCAGTTCTCGATACCATGGTTTATGAGGGATTCATACAAAGTGAAATGGGTTGAGAGAAAGTCAACAAGATCTGTTAGTGGACTTGAACAAAATCTTTTGATTAGAGATAGAAGGAGCTGTGCATGCTTAGCTGTGAGAAGAGATTACTGGGGGTGAAAGAGAACACAATACAGGTAGTCCTCACTTAACGACCACAGTAGGGACTGGAAAATTTGTCATTAAGTGGGGTGGCTTTTAAGCAAACCATCATGTGACCACCTGATTTTACGACATTCTGTGTGGTGGTCGTTAAGCAAATCATTTGGTCGTTAAGCAAATCACACAGTTCCCCATTGATTTTGCTTGCCAGAAGCCAGCTTGAAAGGTCACAAATGGCAATCATGTGACCCTGGGACGTTGCAACCGGTCATAAGTGGAGGACCAGTTGTAAGTAGCTTTTTTCAGTGCTGTTGTAACTTCGAATAGTCGCTAAATGAATCATTGTTAAGCAAGGACTACCCGTATGCTAGTGTTGTGGGGAAAATGCCCACTTAAATAAGGAACCAAAGCATTTGGAGACAGACGCAACATAGTAATTTTTTTACAGGCAGTCCCTGTGTTAAGAACATACAATTTATAGACAACTTGTACTTATGAATGGACTGCCTATTACTAAAAATGGTGGACAGCATTCTCCTTCCTTGAGCTGATGGATCGCTGAAGCCGCACAATGTTTTCATGAGCGTCACAAAGTAGTGCATGCGTGTTTAATATACAACCTGTTTTCAGCAGTTCATGAAAACATTGCGCAGCTTCAGTGGTTTGTCGATTTGAGGAAGTAGAATGCTGTCTGCCATTTTTAGTCAGATCATGTTGCCATTTTTCTCTTACTATTTATCATGCCTCTGAAGTGTAAATCCAATGCAATTGACTCCATTAGTAACCCCCCTCCAGCAGCAAAATCAAACTCTCTCTCTCCAGCACCAGGTCCATCCTCCCCAACACCAGGCCCATCATCTTCAACAGTAGCCATCTACTGTTAACCTTTAATAATGATCTTTATTCCTTTTTTCTATCTAAACTGTTTTAAGAACTGCTTCTTTTATTATTACTATATTATTATTTACTGTATTATTTTAAGATGTAGTGCATATGGAAGTGTTTCTTAAGTATTTTATATGCATAGAGAGGTAAAATAAATACTATATACTAAGACAAACATTTGTCTAACTGATGCTAAATAACCTGTTCCGACTTACATACAAATTTGACTTAAAGACAGACTTAGGAATGGATCTCGTTCTTAACCCAGGGACTGCCTGTATTGGCATGCACAACTGCAGTGATCACCGGGCTCCTCACCAAAGGAATACAGAAGAGCCCCAAAGCCAACAAGGTTACAGGTTATATATCCTCTGAAAATAATACATAAGATTTACAAAAGCAGTATAAATTATAGCATGATCTTAACTGTAGGAATGTGGAATCTGATAACAACATGGGATGATCTTCTTATGGACTGACCTGGCACCTCTATATTCTGCTCTTCTAAGGAAACTCCAAACCCGCCCTTTCTACTAGTCTTAGTCTCTACTAGTCTTCTACTAGTCTCTAACATAAACAGTGTCCTTTATTGTACCCATATATTGACTCCTTCACATCATGGAAAAGACAACAGTCTGTTTTTTGTTATCTGTCTCCTTACCCTCCAGGGTCTTCAAGCAGTTTCAGTTTGCCTACTCTATCTAATATGCGCTTCAGGGTCATATATGTAAGGACAGAATATTATTTGTCCCCACAATAATTATCTTAAAATGCTCAACAAAATGTCACAAAGAAGGCTCTGTTTGGAACAGAGCTGATGGCTTGCAAATGTCTGTTGTTCTTCCTCCCTGCCAATCTGTTGGGGGCTTAAGATGACAGAGATGCTGTAAACTTTCTCTGCTAGTTACTGTACTGTCACCTCTCCCCATCATTGTCACACTTTATTTGATGCCTTCAACATTGTAATTAGTATACTGTAATAAAATTACCAGAGATTGATGGGTTTTTTTAGACTTATATCTGCTGCAATCACATAGACTCTCAGAGGTAACTCTGTGTTGTTGTAACTACATTGTTCTTGTATCAACAGTTAGTATGTTGGTTGCTTGGAACGCACAAAATTATATTAACATTACCGTGCCGTTATCTCTGTTCTAGCCACTTGCAGAACAATAGAATCAGTTTTCTATCAAAGCAGTGACAGATTTTTTTTTATTTAAAAAAAAGGGGGAATAGCAACAACATAAATTGTATATATAAGGGCTTGTGTGTGTGTGTATGACATTTTAAATAGCAGTTTCAATAAATATAAAAACATATTTTATTGTAATTGTCCATATATAATCTACATCTTCAGACAACTTGTTCATAAAATGCAAGTAACATCAGGTCTTTCATCTCCTAGGTAACTGGGACCAAAAATTTGTCTTTCCAAAGGTGAAAAACTCATCTCTCGGCAATAATCAGGGAATGGAGAATCCATTTCTGTTGTCTGGCTGTCAATTTCCATGTAGTAGGTATGTAGTTCAAAAGAATGTGTGCATCCAAAAATATTAAACTTCGTCTCAGAGTCAAATTAATATATGTAACTACTTCCTCACAAAACATAATAATTTTAGGACACTGCAAAACCATGTGTTTCAGTGAAGCATTATTCTGGTTGTATCTCAACACAATCATTTACTCATTCCTTTTCTGTACAAACACAATGGGGCCAATAAGTCCAAAATATTATCTTTTTTTTTATTGTATAAGCTGTAATCTGAGATCTAATGAAGTTTCTGATATTAAGGTTAAAATATTTTCCCATCATTTGGACAAGATAGGGTCTCCATTTCCTTATTCCATTCATTCTTTAAAATGTGCATATCAAATTGATTTATTGATAAGAGCTTTTTTTTGGTGACCTTTTTGGTTTCATAGGATTTTGTGAAAATTTAGGGGTCTCTGAGGCTGAAAATGCTAACAATTCATTAGAAAAAATCTATAACCCACTGTAAAGTGATGCCCATATTAGGCTCAGTTAAAATGTTACAAAATGGTTAGGTTTTCCAGTTATCCAAAAGAATAGTTGGGAATGATGTACTTATTCCTGAAGTATAATTATCTTGAGTTGGATTGAAGCAAGAGGATTAGCTTATCAAGTTAAAAAACTATTTATAAAATGCACCCCGGCTACAGGGTCCAAAACCAAAAAAAATGGATGTTTCCCCATTTGTGTTAATATAAATCTATTGATTTAGTATCAAAACCTAACTAGAGTACAGAGATCTCTTGGGAAAGAGAGAACAAAAATAAAATGGTGTTTTACATTCCATATTTGCAAATATTGATTTGTAGATAGTACTGAGTTAATCAATAGGACAATTGGGTCATATTCCTTGACAATAAATAGTATCACTAAAAGTCCATTATAATGCATTAAACACACATTATCATAAATATAAGCTATCTTTTAAATAAAGTGAATTCCACCCCTTGAATTGCCACAACACTTTCCCTCCTTTCTCACAGTTCTAGTCTGTGGGATTATCCATGACAGGCAAAAGGAAACACTTGCTCACAAAGTCTATTGTTATACTGTGGCATTTTCTATTACAATACAACCAACCGTTGGACATTATAAAGTAGGTTAGATACATGAATGGAGCTATAATAGAAGCAACATATTGCTGAATTCCAGTTGTTGAGGAACATGAAGTGGAGATGAGGAGCTGCTCTGCTTTCCAGCATATCTGGTTGACGATGGGAGTGGGGGAAGTGCTGGGCATGAGTATGATTCATGGTACTTAAAACACAGATTAATCTTGTCTAAACACTGTCAAACATTAATAATAAAATGCAAGGCACTTCTTTGGTGCAGTATGATATATTTACTGGCTTAATTGTACTAAACAAAAATAAATTTAGCTACCATTTCCCATATGTTATAGTAGTAATAAGGTACTTATTTTAGTTGACAGTTCTTACATGCTGGATACTTTGAAGCCTGTTCAAACTTTTACACAAATTCATCTTTCCATTAGCAATAAATACCACTTTTATTACAATTTAGACACAAGCTGAAATCATTTTTAATCAATTTGACATTTGGCATCTCATTATGATAGTGTTCAAAATGTTCATGGTCATTTTGATGCTTTTTAATCTGTCTTTTTATTTAAAACATTTGATTATATTGCTTGTTTAACGTTTACATCATTTGGAAAGTTTGCATGATGAGCATATATTTAAAATACATATATATTTGTAGCCACATATAGTCAGGCATTACTAGCTATATATTTTCTCTATAGCATTAGATGCTTGGAAATATTTCTCCACTTCCTTTTTCTTCTAATGAGAGAATTCTTTTGTATGGTTCATCTCTATGAACACTCTTCTTATGACACCTTTTCATTTAAGTTTAAATGAAGACTAAATAGATAGATAGCCAATAATCATCACTTAATCATTCGGGAAGAATGCTTTCTTGCTATTTTAATTAAAAATAGGACAGTTCACCAAACCTAAGCCCAGAGTCGCTTTTTAACGAGATGGGTGGTAATAAATTTGATATATAAATAAAAATAAATAAACTCTCAGAAGAGAGAATTTTTGCTGATGCCCTGTAATCAGAACATACTCTGACTCAAAAGTGTTCATATGTGTATATGCTTTCATTTCTCACTAGGTTGCAAATCAGTAGCTGTTTGTTTCATAATGGCTAACAGGAGCTCTGATAAGGACTTGCTTTCAAATTCATGATGCTGTGGAACAAATGCATTTCTCTGACCTAATCTGGACACATTTCTTTATTTCCTGGTAAACTGACTCCCTGGGCAAGATGCTGCATGTATGTAAGATAAATAATTTTGCTCCAAAGCATCATTAACTGCTCCCTACACCTCTCAATTTATGTTAGTAATAGCAAATATATATTTTCTGCATGATAGTTCTCTGTAAACTGTATTATTTTTTATCATACTCTTGCAAATAGATGTTGAATGAAATCACAAGGGGATAGTTGCATTTTGTGTGGCTCAGTTGATGCTACATCATAGAGAAATGCCAAACTCAGAGACAGCTCACAGTCTTCTCTCCACTAGATTTATTCTCCAAATAATGGGGATTTTGCTCAGATCTCCATTATCTGAGAATAATACAGAAGCAATACAGAAGGCCTTCTGAAGTGCCATGAATGCCTTTTCAGTAAAACATAACCCAGAATTGTTTCTTACAATACATTTCCTCTGCAGGATGGTAATTGCTAAGTATCAGAAATAAAACATAGTTAGCAGTCATCAGCAAAATGTAACAGAAAGATGTATGTGCATTCAGATGTGAATGCACAGGACAGTTAATGCCTTGAAATGAGAAATCCTTAAATGAACAATATAACAATGCTAAAATTATTTGTTGCCACTTGTGATCAAATGATCAAAGAGAAATCAGTTTCCTTATTCTACCTTCTCTTAAGACATCCTCACGGAAGCAGCAGTTTGTAAGCACATCTGCAACAGCAGAGTGTGGGTAGTTCACTTTGAAGGTATCAGTGGATGAGATCATTTTCAGTGCAGCCAGCATCACTGCAGAATAAATTGGCCTCCAAATATGCCATGCTTACCTAGATTGGCTGAAGGTTCTGGTAAGTACCAGAAGTCTTCTCCTATTATGACCTATTATGTTAATCATTGGGTCATAATGCTTGCTCCAGAACTGTGCACCCATCAGATATTTTGAGCTATAATTCTTGTCAATCAAAGCTAGCAGCAAAATTTGCCAGGTTGGGAAGATTTATTTTCCAACATTTGACTACTGTTACTTTCAAAAACTTTCATTGACAATAAAATAATATGCGTACCTGTTGCTTTTTCCCTTTCTCTGATATCTGTTTAATATTTGATATGACTCCTCCATTATTTGCAGAAAAACAATTTATAGTTATATGCTTAGGAGAAGATGCCCATCTTTACTAAGAGCAGATATTGTTTATCAACAGGTCAGTGGTAAGCAAAGCAAATATTTAAAAAAGCCACAAGAATGCTGGTGCAGATGCCTTCTTTTAATAATTAGTTATGAAGTATGTATTAGGCTTTTTCTCATTGTTTGACCTATGCCATGTTGCTGAATAGATACAAAATAGCAGCAATAAAGGTTTTTTAGATATAGTCATGTGAAAAGAAAGTACACCCTCTTTGAGTTCTATGGTTTTACGTATCAGGACGTAATAAAAATCATTTGGTTCTTAGCAGTTCTTAGAAGCAGGGAAATACAACCTCAGGTAAGCAAAAACACATGATATATTACACCATGTCATCATTTATTTTACAAAAAGAAAGCCAAAATGGAGAACTAAGTACACCTTATGATTCAGTAGCCTGTAGAACTACCTTTAGCAGCAATAACTTGAAGTAATTGTTTTCTGCATGACTTTATCAGTCTCTCACATCATTGTGGAGGAATTTTGGCCCACTCTTCTTTACAACATTGCTTCAGTTCATGGAGGTTTGCAGGCATTTGTTTATGCACAGCTCTCTTGAGGTCCCGCCACAGCATTTCAATCAGGTCCATTGCAACACTTTGATTCTTTTCTTTTTCAGCCATTCTGTTGTAGATTTGCTGGTGTGCTTGGGATCATTGTCCTGTTGCATGACCCAATGTCGGCCAAGCTTTAGTTGTTGGACAGATGGCCTCACAGTTGACTCTAGAATACTTTGGTATACAGAGGAGTTCATGGTTGACTCAATGACCGCAAGGTGCCCAGGTCCTGTGGCTGCAAAACAAGCCCAAATCATCACCTCTCCACCACCGTGCTTGACGGTTGGTATGAGATGTTTGCACTGATATGCTTTGTTTGGTTTTCGCCAAACGTGGCGCTGTGCATTATGGCCAAACATCTCCACTTTGGTCTCGTCTGTCCAAAGGACAGTGTACCAGAAGTTTTTTGATTTGTTCAGATGCAACTTGGCAAACCTAAGCCGTGCTGCCATGTTCTTGTTAGAGAGAAGAGGCTTTCTCCTGGCAACCCTTCCAAACAAACCATCCTTGTTCAGTCTTTTTCTAATTGTACTGTCATGAACTTGAACATTTAACAGGCTAATTGAGACCTGTAGAGTCTGAGATGTAACTCTTGGATTTTTTGCAATTTCTCTGAGCATTGCACAGTCTGACCTTGGGGTGAATTTGCTGAGACGTCCACTCCTGGGAAGATTGGCAACTGTCTTGAATGTTTTCCACTTGTGAATCATCTTCCTCACTGTAGAATGATGGACTTTAAATTGTTTGCAAATGGCCTTAGAACCCTTCCCAGATTGATGGGCAACAACAGTTGCTTCTCTAAGATCATTGCTGATGTCTTTACTCTTTGGCATTGTGTTAACACACACCTCAATGCTTGAGACCAGCAAACTCCTAAAACTTCGCTTTTTCTAGAGGTAGTCACACTTGCTGATGATCAATTGATCAAGGGCATTTGATTAGCAGCACCTGGCTGCTACTAAGCCTCTTCATATCTATGGAAGCAGTAAGGGTGTACTTAGTTTTTCACACATGGCTTCTCCATTTTGGCTTTCTTTTTGTAAAATAAATGATGACATGGTGTAATACTGTATGTCATGTGTTGTTGTTCATCTGAGGTTGTATTTACCTACTTTTGAGAACTGCTAAGGACCAGATGATTTTTATTATGTCCTGATATGTCAAACCATAGAACTCAAAGAGGGTGTACTGTCTTTTTCACATGACTGTAAATACATTTCAAAGACATTTCAACTGCATTTGCAATAATCATAATAGCCCAATAGGTGAGGAAAACAAGCTTACTTTATATATCTGCAGGACATCAGCTAACAAATATAAAATTATATGTGTTCACAATTTCACAATTATGCCAAATATAAGTTAAATTACCAAAAGGAAAATGCATACATAATAAGAAATTATCATTTAAACATAAAATAAAAACTTGCGTATTATATATTTACCCCAGGGAAGGAAGGAGATTGTGATGGAGCAAATTCAGTTTTATGTATTAAAAGCATCCTATTAGAAATATCTGTATTGTTTTCATATAAACACTTTGATCTCATGCCTCATTGTTTTTAAGTTTTAAATTCAGTGATTAACGTCCTAGTATGTATGACTGCAACTGAAATTAAAACATATTAAAATAAATGCTTAATCTCTTTCCCAGAAGAAAGACTCATATCCTAGCTAACTCTTGCTTCTGTTCTTTCTGTGCTCTTCCCTGCCATATGAGGTATTGATTTCTCTTTCTGTTCTGGGATTAAGATTGTATTTCATTACCCTTCTTTGAGTAATAAACTATATATAATTTATAAATCCACAATAAGTAATATTTCTGAAGTCATCTCTAATATTATCTGAGATTATTTTGCTCCAACAAATGGTTGCTATTTCTCCCTGTCTCAGAAACACGTAGCCTTTCAGATCACTCTCACTCTAGAAGTCACAAGTTCCATAAGAAAAACATAGTTTGATTAAGGTATTTGGATGATAATCAGCTAGTAGTGATACTAAGTCATGGCATTTCTTTATGGCATATTTCTCTCCCCCCCCCCCCCCCCCATTTTCCATCATGCAGTCTATTGAAGCTGATTTTCTATGGTCTTTATTTAAAGTTCTAAGAACAAGCACAGAAAACTACAGACCAATAAACTATTCCTCCAGCTGCCAGACAGGAATACTGAACAAGCTGGGAGTTGATATACTGTCCCTTAGGTCCTCCTCCTCCCCTCAAACCCCAGTTCGCACAAAATCATTTATTTTGATGCTGTTAAAAAGCTTCTGCTAAACATCAATGTTGGAGGAATAGCAATTTTGGAGCCAGGTTTTCTTTTCTTTTTAGCCCTATGGTTGTAGATTCTCTGTGTGGAAGAGAGAAAAGGGGGTAATGTTTGCTTTCGCCCAGAGACTGGGTGAAGCACGAGTTTGATGACAGTTACTTATATAAGCAGGAAAAATAAAAACAGACAGCTAAAAAACACAAAAGAGGGATTATAAAACTGATGTCAAGATCCCAGAACCAGGTCTCTGCAGCAAATCCTAGCCCCAGACTATGTGGCTTAACTTGACTGTTAGGCTTGGACTCAGCTGGAGTTTCTCAGAGTGATGACATAGTATAGCTAGTTAACAATCTCTACTACAAATTAGAATTAAGCCACAATGACCAAGTGTTGATTTCCTTCTGTAATCATGAAAGTGTTATGCTCCTGGCCCTTCAAGCCCATTGCAGTTTTTTGCCCACTTTTGCTATATTTTAATGTATTCTTTATGCTCAACTTCATGGCCCTGAAGCCAATTGACTCTTGGTTGCTGGTACAACGGAAAACTCTGCCTTGGAAATTGCAGGTTCTCAGCTGCTCTCTGACAATCAGAAAGCATTACCATCAGGTTTTATAATAAGTGTAGTATTGTAAGGTTAGAGCAGACCCCAAGAAAGATCTTACCTATACCCAGGTTCTAGGAGGCAAACCAATAAAGTGCAAAAAGAAAAGAAAGGCCCACCTTTGAACCAGTTTTGTATAAATCAGAGTGGAGTTAGAAAAACCCTGAAATATTTATCAAGCTAGAATCATATAGACAAGAATGTCTACAGCCAAAATGGAAAATGTAAAACATGTGTATGGAAGTATCTCAGTAACAGAGTTTTCATCTACTGACAAATTTGTTTCATGTGATTTTGTTTTTGAAAGTTCCTGGGAATGTAAGGGCTGCTCTTTTCTGGAATTTGTGCCTTGTGTTCCTTGTAATTTTTCTCAGCTGATCATTACAGTAAGATGTCCAATATGTTTAGGTATAGTTATGGTTCTGACCATACCTTCCAGTTCACATATAGTATTCTGACTAAAAATAGAATCCTGGATACAATTTTGGCAAAGATCGTATAGTGGAGTTCTTGGTGCTCTCTGACTTTGGTTGTTTGCTTGCAGACATTTCATTACCGAACTAGGTAACTTCATCAGAATTAATGTTACCTAGTTCGGTAATGAAATGTCTGCAAGCACGCAACCAAACTTGGAGAGCACCAAGGACTCCACAGTTCAACCCTGAGCTACACATATTCTTTTCTATTGGAAAGCATGTATTCCGTGATAATTACCAAAGTAGAATTTTTAGTTTGTTTTGCCTTTTGCATACAATGCACAGACTTCCCTGAAATCAGGCCAATGTGAGTGCAGCCTTGTTTTCAAGGCTGAAACTACAGTTTGTAGCTGCCAACCATGAGTAGCTGTCTGGAGCTAGTGGCATGGATTAGAGTTGCTCTATAACTTCATACAATTAAATATGGATTTTCCTCTGCTAGAATTTGCTGAATGGCTTTCTCTGCCTCCCTGTTAATGTGTGTGTAGTGTAGTGGGGGGTGATTATCATACAAGTAGAATTATTGTTTTCTGCAGACAGTGCAGAGCATTGCTGCTTTTCCAGCAGCCTTGGGGATCCCATGGGGAGCCTGCACAATGGTTATATTGTGTTTAGATGGATGTTCTTCTCTCACAATCTTGTTTTTATTTACATGTTTAAGTTTTTTTTAACAGCTATGAGCAATGTAAATACTTACATTGTTTTAAGTGTTGCTTGTACGCTGCCCAGAGTCAGATTTAGTGAGATGGACGGCCATATAAATTTATTAAATAAATAAAAGGTATGAGTTTGTCAGACATGCCCATCTAGCCTTATGGTTTTTAAGAAATTAATTGCCATAGATTTTGTAAGGTCAGCTATAGTTACAGTCTCTAGATACCTGAAAAAGTACTGACTTTTAACTTTGAAAGATTATATAATTTCTTTATGTGTGCACTCCCATTTAGAAATAGTGCTGTTCAAACATATTTCATTGACAAAGAAAAATCTGGAAACAAACTATGCAGCACAAGTCTATGCAAGTTTACTGAGAAATAAACCTTGCTAAGGTTACTGTATTTAAGAAGGCAGTAGGTTTAGTTTTTATATGAACTAAGAAGACATGCCTTTTCTAAAGCTAGCACAGCACATTTGGTAGTCAACCAGCAGAGTGCGCTCTTTGAATAAGGAAGCTGAAGCCACGCTCTGTGAAAGCCAACCTTGGGACTATTTCAGAACAGTAAAAGTTGAGTTAACAGGGTGATTCAACATATATACTGCCACCTCCTGTACTTACTTGTATGAACATTGTTCTTTTAGCTGTTGAGAGTAGGCACAATTCTGAATAATATATTTTACTCATTAAAGTAATGCAAGGAGATCTCAGTAAATATAAAAGAACCCTGACCTTTTATTAAATTTAAAGGCTCTGTTACTAGGTTGTAGGGCTACCAGATTTGGGCTGCCAAAATGGCAGCAAAGTAATACAGTAATACTCTAACTCTTTGCTGATACACTACTGTATAATTGTTTTCCAATTCTGCTGGTGTATACAAAGTTGTGCTATACTAGACTAGGCAATTAGATTGTCTCATTCAATAAATCTATGAGATACAGGGTGCTTTTTAAAACTATTTATTAAAATACATGTTTGAACTGATAACTGGGCAACTGGAATTTCTAATGCACTTTAAGAAGGAAATCAAATCATGGTTAACCAAAATACTAAGGCTAAAATTTACAGATCCTGTGGTAAAGGGTGAGCCATTAGATGCTGAGAAAAACAGCAGATGCAAGTGCTGTTACCACATTTATATTGTTAAACATCACTGAATTATAAACCAGCAATTGTAGACTAAGGAGAATCTAGAAATAAATAATTAAATTTAGTAACCTTTTCTGCTGGAAAAAAGTTAGAATTGGAATTGCCTTGAAATGTATGTCTTATTATTGCAAGTCATATGATCTTTATTCATTGTACATGTAGGAAATTGTCCAGATTTGTTTCAAGATAAGAATATTGCTTTCAGAATGTAATGGACTTTAACAAGGAAAACATATGCAAGAAGTGACAGAAATAATGGCAGTGTGGAAAAAGCTTGCCTTCCAGTTCTGGCTAGGATTATTTTATTTTATTTTTTAATTAATTGATGTATTAAGGCTGCCCAACTCTAGAAAGACTCTAGGCAGCTTAGAGTATGCAATACATAAGTTAAAAACACAACTAAAAAAACATGACTGCCCAGACTAAAATAGCATTCCCAACATTAAAAAAAAAAAAAGGACTCAGTAGGGGATCCACAGACCCCTAATCCCAGGCCTGGGAACAGAACCAGGTCTCATCTTCACATAAGACTTGATGATTTCCCCATGCCATTACTGGTTTATATCCTAATTTGTCAACCAAACCAACAGCAGCATTTCATGCTTAGCAAGTTTAGGCTGCTGCTGCTGCTGCTAAATGTGCCTAATCCTAGACCCAGGGGCAGAAGTAGAGCTGCCTGGGCTCAAGAGAACCCTCCCAGATGGTGTCCCTATTTCAGTATTATTCATCAGTTGAACAGCTCATGACTGCATATGAGGGAGTAAACCTTTCTAGTTCCTGGAGCTTTTATACACAAACCACTGAAAAGCAATGGCATTAGTAGCAGTTGCTCATGCAGGTGAAGTAATACAGGCATGTTTTATTAGTACTAGGCTGCAAACCTCTGGGGGATCATGAGGTGGCAGCAGAGGGTTACTTTTCTGTTCACTTGCCACTCATTTCAGCCTGCTGCTCTATACCCACCCATTGTGCCTTCCAGGCAAATGCCTAGATGCGCACTGGGCCTGCAGCAGATCATAACCAGGTTTGAGGTTCTTTAAACTTCAAGGATTGAGGACCTCAGGACAGTTGCCACCCCTGCTTTGGCTGTATTTAAGCCACCGTATATATCCCCCACCTTGACTCTGGGTAGTGCCATCCTCGGTTAACATGTTGGATAAAGCGCCCAGAATGCCATATTACTATAATGTCTCAGTTGGGGAAGCCTGAATTATTTTAACAAATATGTTTAAAATATCTAGTTGCTTGGCTCAGGTAGAATTCTTGCTATTTTAGAAATGAGATACCTCTTTGAAATAGGATTAGTATCAAACTTTATAAAAAAATCTTAACTTTCCCCCTCTCAGGAAGAAATTTACAATAGATAAGAGTCAGGTAGTAGTATCAGCCTGTTTTGATAGAAGTTGACAGTTACATTAGTACAGTGAACATGTGTTCATATGACATGCTAACCCCAACGGTCAGTTAATAGAGATGTGTTTGCCACCATCTTAACCCTCTCCTGCAGGGCTCCTTTCATTTCACTGGTACTTTTCCAGGCCATTCAAGATAAATATGGAATGAAATTCCCCCAAAGGTTCAGGTGGCTCCCACCCTACTGGTGTTTTGAAGGGGCTTGAAGGCCTTTGGCGACAGTGGTTGAAGCCTGTTGGAAGAACTTCTTCCCTATAGTTTGGTCCTTGCTCAGATCAAAACACCAGACACCATAATTCAGAGTTCAGACATTTATTAGCACACAAGGCTAATTGAGTGTGGCCTGGGTGCTGTGCAAGGACTAACACCATTTTATAGTCAGTAGAAACAACTAGTTTGCACATGCTGAGTTCTAGAATTTTCAAGTTTAGCTTTCGTAATAGGACATAGCCTGTTTTTCTCACTGTTCTTATTGGCACATCTTATCTCTTTTGCTGGGAGCATAACATTGTCTTCTCATTCCTTCCTTATCTATGTAAGTGACTCTCTCGCTTCTGTATAATGGCAAAGCACTAACTTCCCTTCTAAAATGATATTAGTTTAGGTTTTTAATAACTACTTTCTAACAAATCCCCTCTGGGTAGTGAGGGCCTGTTTCTTGTTGTTGCATGGTTTTTGTCATATTTTGTTCCTTGTTTTTACTGTTGCATTGTTTATTGTGTTTTTTTACTTGTGAACCGCCCAAAGTTGCTTTTAGTTGGGTGGTGTACAAATTTAATAAACAAACAGACCAACAATAAGTTTTAAAATCAGTCTATGCTATGTGAAAATGGCTGCTTCTCTTGGTTTGATATAAAATGTTGAGCTTGGGAAAGCCTTAAACCTTGATTAAAGGGCACTCAGAGATGTCCACAGGGGTTCAAAAAAGTCAAGATGGTGGGCATGATTGGAGCCCTAATGCATATAAAGTGTGGGGCTTCAATCATACAATCACACCCATCTCCCTGACTTCTGTGACCTGCTCCTTGGACAGCCCTGAGAGCAGTGCAAGATGGTGGGAGAGAAAGTGGCACACAGAGTGATTTAGCATGCCAGAGGTAAACAGCATGGTGACTCTCCAGATACTACAGTTGAACTACAGCTCCCAGTATCCTTCATCATTAGCCATCCTGTGCATCTGAAGCATGCTAAGAGTTGTAGTTTATCTGGAGTGCCATGGTTCCTACCGTAGATCACTAGATCTCCACCTATTAGCAGCAGACACCTAGTGTTTTTGAAGAGTTGCTGGGAAATAGAATAGCTTATTCTACTCCCTTCCAGGGATTCTTTTTCACATTATTGGTACCCTGCCACAGCTATTAGCAGTGGGAAACCAGTTATTAATTCTGTCTGTTGGCTGGACAGCAGGGGAACTCTGCAATGCTTTCAGTGGCACCACAGCTTTCCGTATAGATGTTTTTCTCTGCATTATTGGTCCTTGATAGGAAATTTCCTGATACTAAAATTATTTTTACTGTAGCAGCCAGCTCTAAAGACAATCATTTAGGAACATGAACAATAACCTGTTTATTCTATATAATTCAGGATATTTCAATATAAATGTTATATAAAGAGATGTATATTGTATCTGTATCTTCTGTTATTTGCTAAAATTACACTGTAATGGTAATAGTTTTAAGTAACAAAAAACCTAGCTACTTGTCTTCACAAATATTTCATTTGCTGATTCCTGCAGAGCAAGATGTTCTTAAAGCAGGGGATCATTTTTGTTCTTACAGCATAAAATCTAGAGCTAGGTATCCTCCATTTAACATCCAAAGAGCATATTAAGGATCAATGTTTTGAGAAGAATTTTGCTCAGCAATAGAATGCATGCTTGCATGTGGAAAATGCCATCTTCTCTCCTGGCATTTTCAGTTTAAAGAATTAGGTGGTAGATGAGTGAATTGTTAAACATTTACAGACTACTTTTCAATCATCTTCACAGATTCACAATCTACTCTTACGCATCTGAGCTTTTAGATAAGGAGTTTGCTTTTTAAATCAGTCTGAGATGGGCATATCTCTTTAAATACAAACAAACTCCATGCTGCTGCTAATCATTCTCTTTGCTCAAATCTTTTACTGATATGAAATTGTACCAACACGTTATGTATTAAAATTTTAAACTAAATGTTCCTGAGCCAACATGAGATGCAAGATGAAAAATACAGACCTAAGCATCTACTACAAGAACCTTGCCTCTTATTCAGAATTATTTCCAGTTGCTTCTGGTTTATACTGTGAGAGCACACTGGAAAATAAGCAGTAGGAATGACTTTAATTCAGGATTTGATCCCTATTTTCTGTGACATCAGTTAAATAACATGTCAGGGGAAATTATACACTGGAAACCAAATCCTGCTTTTATTCAGCACATAAATAAGCCAACTGGAGTATATTCAGACCCTGAGCTGCAATTGTATAAAACCAAATGAAGTCCACCAGAGCCAAGAGGCTAATTCTACATTAGCCTCTGTGTGAACTAGATCTGGGGACCATTTTAGTTTCACTACAGTTCTGTTAGTAAAAAAGAAAAAGAAAAAAAAAGAACATGAAAAGAGAACTGACCAACAAACATTGGGCAAATTTAGGGTTATTAGAAACAATGTGTCAAAATAATACAGTTCTTATGCCATTTTGTTGGTTCAGTAACTGTAAATATTCTGAAGCAGCTTGCAGAAATAAATTGTGGAGACCAACAGAGATGACCTTGGAGAAACTATGTGGCAACAGTCACAAAAACATGTTTTAAGTCTGGGAAATGAAAGCATTAAAAAGAAACTCACGCTGCCTTCCCTGGGGTGTAAAAGGGAGGGAAAGGTAAAATCTGTTACCACTGTATAGCTTATATCAGTGTTTCTCAATCTTGTCAACTTTAAGATATGTGGACTAACTCCCAGAATTCCCCAGCCAGCATGGCTGGCTGGGGAATTCTGGGAGTTGAAGTCTACACATCTTAAAGTTGACAAGGTTGAGAAAGACTGGCCTACATCAATAACATCAATAAAGCAGAATTCCAGCATTCTTGTCAAGCTTGTTTCCTGGCTGGGTCTACCTGAAAGGGCTGATATCAATATTATGCAGATCATCTATTCCAGATGCCATGAACATAGCTAAAATATTAAGCATGAAATTCAAGGAGCTAAAAATCTAAAATACCAAGGCAAATGATAAGCTGAGTAAAACAACCAAAGTCTATTTAAAAATCATTAGTGACAGAGACATAAGTTATTCTTGGGGAGGGAACTGCAAAGATACAAGAGCCAGAAATGAAAAGGCCCTGGGAACAAGCCAAAAAGCAGGCAGATCTCAGTGCTGGATGGATTCATACTGCTTTGAAAAATCTGGTTTCATCCCAATTTTCATGGTTTCAAAGGTGAAAAGTAGCCCAGAAATGAAAATAGAATTGATATAAGGACACACATAACCTGATAACTCCTATATAGTTCGTGTGATAACTCTCCAGTCCTAGTCAGCAAGCTAATAGTTGACATCATCTGAAGGCATCTCTAAATCGTCTACATGAAAAGATTGCCTGGTTCTCCTAGGCATCTTAGCACCTGCATTATATTATCAAGAAAAGTTCTTTAAAGATAGCATTTACTTATTTATTAAATGTACATATGTAGACACCCATCTCACTACTGTTACTCTGGGTGATTTACAAAGTTAAAAATCCAGAAAACAATACAAAATCAACCAAAAATAACTGCAAGAATCATTAAAAACATAAAAACATAATCAACAGTAGAACACCATTCGTTTTCCTTAAAGTACAACCACTTAGCAAGCTCTCTACCAACATCATTGGGTCCTCAGGCCAGATGACAAAGACATGTCTTTGGGCTCTTTCAGAAGGCTAACAAGGTTGGGGCCAATCTCACCTTTGAGAGCATTACAAATGTTGACAACTTCTCTGAACACTGTCGATTTTCTCCTGAGACCCTTGAGCATGAGGATGCGCTTCCTGTCGCATGTCATTAACCTGTGGAATTCATTGTCACAAAATGTAATGATAGCTTGGTTTTAAAAGGAGACTGCATAAATTTATGAAGGACAAGTCTGCCAAGAGCTATCTTGTCTTGAGTTTCAATGTTACTTTCAGGTTGAAGAGAGCATACCTCCAAATACCAATTTCAGGGGAAGAGGAGATAGAGGAGGATAGAATAGGTTAGGGTTATGACAGGGCAATCAAAGCTCCACCTGTTTTTTATGGTGTCACACATAAAAAATATGCAGAGCTTCAGTAGCCATCCTCTTGATTTTTTTCCCCCACAAACTGCAGACACCTCTGATCCCCTGCTTGTGAACCTGGCAGAGATCTCCCATTAGCCACTGTGGGCAACAAAACGCTTGGCTGAAATGGGCCTTGGCCTGATCCAGAAAGGCTGCAGGTAGTCCTCACTTACCAGCTGCATTTGGGACTGGCAACTCTGTCACTAAACAACGTGGTCGTAAAGTGAAACATCATGTGACCATGTCTGACTTACGTCAGTTCCTGCGACACTCGTTAAGCGAATCACCTGCAGTTGTTAAGTGGAATGTCACATGACTGCGACTTGAGATTTCCTGCCGGCTTCCCCATTGACTTTGTTTGTTGGAAACTGGCTGTGAAGGTCACAAATGGCGATCACATGACCATGGAACTGTGCAACTCTCATAAATGCACAACAGTTGCAAAGTGCCTGAATCGTGATCATGTGACCACAGGAACGCTGTAACAGCTGCAAGTTTGAGGACTGGTCATAAATCTCCTTTTTCAGTGCCATTGGAACTTCAAATGGTCACTGAACAAGCAGTTTGTAAGTGAAGACTACCTGTATTTTTATTTTCTTATGCCTATCATCTTTCTAACTTATTGATATTGCATCTGGTGCCAATTTTTTTGAAGGGTCCTATTTCTGCCACACACAGTGAAGAAGCCAGTGTGTCCATCATCACATTAATCTATAATATGTGTTTGCTGGGTTTTGGATTTGTATCTGTGTTTATAAAAATTGTTTTCCATCTCCCCTTTTGACTGTTTATCTTTGGCATTTTGCTTTAGCATTTGTGGCAATGCATAGAACATAGAGGCAGGCTATTATATATTTGCATATCTGAATATACCATAACCAGAGGTCCCCTGCAGACATTTATATTATGCCATTTGCTGCTACGGTAATAATTCCCTCATGCCAGATGTATTCATTCAACTCTGCTGGGACACTTCAAGGAAGCATAATTCTTTTCTTTATAAATAAAAACAAGCAGTTGTTCTGGAGGTTTCTTCCAGTATGCTCAAAGATCCCATGGCACAATCTTGGTATTGTTTTTTGTAAGAATGTGCTGGTTTCCACTGAAATTTTATGTCCATATACTTCAATGTATAGCACCAAAGAAGTGGGTTCTAGATGCATTGGGTTAGTATAGATCACACATTTGGATGGTCCCAGATTGGGGGAATCTGGTATATAAAAATTCAGATTAAATCCTAGGTTTAAAAATGAAATACATTACAGTTTGTATCCTCTTTTCATTTTCCTGAGCCTTTCTAACAATTGTTTATTAATCAAGTAGGTATATTGAGCAATACTAAGAGTTGGAAATATTATCTATTCTATCAACAAAACAATTTCATAAAGAAATGGTAGATTTTTGGTGGTCTATTTATTGCTCTTCCGGTGCAAAATATCCTACAAAATTATAAACTTGGGGGGCATTGTAGTCACACATCTCATTAGATTGTCAAAATGAAAAGTTGTATCTATTCTTGATATAACAATGCACATAATTGCAAGATATAAAACTTGGACTGAAGCATATAAAGGAAATAAGATGGAACAGGAGGGTACTGTGTCCTTCTAGTACTGTAACAAATCTTATATTTCAAGAAAGTGATGCCAGTGGCTGAGGGCCAATTCCATCTCAGGAAGTCAGAGTGTTCAGGGTGTAAAAATACTTGACATAACCTATTACTGCTAACAAATAATCTGCATTGTTGCAATAAGAAGGGAGTTAACTGAGAATGATGCTGTAATAATAGCAATTGTATTGTTGGTAATTTAAAAAAAAAATTGTTTTGTAAAAGTATGTAATTTATGGTAAATACTGCAGCGTAAAAAACTGCAGATAGAACGAGTATTCAAATTCTTTATTATTACAGGTTGATAGACTGAATATGTTTGGCCAAATCTAGAGAGTCTTCACCACATATTCAGTAGGCTTATTTGCTGAACAAACTTACCTAGAATTTTCCTCCCATTTCTCCTTTGGCAGTAATTGATGTTGACTGAGACTGTATACAGATAAGCTGAGTAAAATAGCTGCCTCATTTTGCAGAATGCAGGGTTAGTCCAAAAGAAAAAATGTAGGGCTGTGCAAATCCTTTAACAAGATGCTTCACAACCCACAAGAGCATGTGTAAAACACCTTCCTTCCTATCATTAAAGCAATGTCTTCTCCAAGCAGCTGCTTCAGAAGGTGCTCCTGGCTGTGTCTCTGCATGGCAGAGTCAGGTGGTGTGCAAGTACATGCCCGTAGTGCAGCTTCCAAAGCAATCAGCATGAGGCTGGGAAAAAACACACAGCTCCTTTAATGCTGCTCTGCATTGTAAGAATTCTCCTTCAAAGAATTTGCACAGCTCTACAATTGATTATTCTGCCCTAGGCCTCAGCCCTGCATCTCTTTATTAAATGTCCTATCTTGGTATAGGTCTGATCATTATTATGACTCTCAAACTAGGTGGGCACCATCTAGCCTTTGAAGATCTTTGGATGCTGAAATACAACTCCTATAATTTCCATCTACAGTAATATGCTGGCTGGCAATTTCAGAGACTAGGGAAAGCTGCATCAAAAATGCCTGGCAAATGTACAAATATATACACGTATGTACTTTTAAAATTTCTAAACTGATCTGCCCTTACTGTTAAGGAAGGAAGTACCATAGCTAGAGTCATAGGGATAGAAGGGACCTTGGAGGTAAAGATTTTTAAAATGGAAAAGAATGTCATAAAAAGTGGAAGAGATTATATCTTTAAGCACAGCAAAAGTTGTCTTTTCTTTAGTAAAAAATGACTTTGCGCCAGCAAATTACTTCGTAACATGTGTCAGATACTTCCTTTTCTATATAACAAGTGACTGGTATGATAATAATTTCATTTGATCTTTTATTGCTTCCCTCAAGGAGGCCTACAATAAATTTCCAACATGGTTCTTTACAATCTGAAGCATGAAAATAGACAATCCTGTGATGTCAGAACTAAGTAATCTTAGCTTTGTGTGTGTATATATAGGCAAAACAATACCTTTTTCCTGCCATAAAATATCACCAACTCAGTATTGATTTTTAAAATAAAGTAAACAGTGGTTATATTGGTATTCTTATTGTCAATTATTCTAGAAGTAGTGTGCCTCTGGGCAAATGGTGTGTTATGTAATAGGAAAGAGGTGTTCTAAAGCAATACTTCTCCTTTATGTATACTAACTTCCTATAATGTTCTTACAAAAATTTAGTGAGATTTGTATTAAACCTCTGAATAAATTGTGATTTTGGGCTGTATGTATCTAAAAGACCAATATCTCATTATGCTTCTGTCATCCATATTGCAATGCTGAATGGAAAAGGCAAGTTAGCCCACATACTTAGGGCTTGTGTCCCATTTCAAAATTCCTAAACTAATTTTCTCTCTCTTTTTCTCATTTATCTATCTATGTATTTATTAGCTACCTCAAAGAAGGCTCAAAGAAAGTCAAATTTTGAGTAGAATTACAACTTCTTTGAAAAACAAATATCAGTCAAATCAGAACCCTGATGTGTTTTGGAAGCCATTCATGCAATTATTCTGTTACAAGTATACATATATGTGGATGTATGTGTAGGTATGTATGTATGTGTAGGTATGTATGTATGTGTGTATATATGTATATATATAAATCATCTGCATGTCTCACAGTCACCGATAGCAAAGGAAAACTCTATAAACATCTTATGCATGTGCATCTTTCCTCTCCATTAAAAATTATGGGGATCTGACTTCCGGAGGAAAAAATGGCGGACTGAAAATGGCTTTGTGAAAAGTGGAGCTGATGACTGCGGCAAAGAACAAAGTAGGGAGTAGACCAGCTCTTCAAACCTCTCCAGACAAGGAGAGGACAGGAGATTGCCCACAAGTGCTCCAGACAGTTGCTCCTTGTGAGGAGACTGCAAGACAGCAGTTGCTGGCATGTTTTGAGCACTGGGAGGTGAGGGAATACCCATCTTGCTCAACCTCGGTCGGTACCTTAAAAGGACACTAAGTTCGCATACTTCTGTTTCTAATCACATTTGGAAATTACTTCTTAACTGCTTTTCAGCTATTAGAAACCTTTGGATTAACAAGTCTGAAAACACCAGGTGAGTATGCCTTTAATCCTTATTGAAAGAAAATTTTAACTACAAGCTTTTTTTTTTTAAACTACAAACTTAAGAACTTTAAAAAATTGAAATAAACAGCAAAAAGCTAATTGACTTTGATTTTAGAAAGTTATTAAGGGTTCAGATAAATTTGAAATAAGATTTGGAATTAATTAAAAAGAATCCTTCCTGTGCGAAAGTCGACTTGTTTTGAATTTTTTCTAAGATATAAAAGAGATAAAACAATTTTAAAAATTGGACACTAGAGGAAACTAAAGATTTTAATTAAAGGAGAAGAATACATAAACCTGATTAACAGCTACAGAATAATGCAAAATGTTATAATGTTGAAAATACTGAAGGATAGTTTTGAAAAATGGAATCAGGAGCTAATATCAACAACGTCAATAGTGATGTTTGTTTCTATGGATAGATTGTGCCCAAAAGATGCTTTAAAAAGCAAAAGGGAATTACAAATAATAAACCAAGAGAGTGACCTGGATAATTCTTTTATATTCGATTTACAAAAGAGGTTTGTTAAAGCTTGGATGAATCTTATGAGAAGGGATAAAAAAGAAATGAAAATAAATCAAGTTCTAGGACATTACTTGAATGGACTAAAGGTTAAGATTGTTAGAAGTAAAAGGAAGTAATATAAAGTTGGTTTATTTGATCAAGGTTAAAAATAGATACATTGTTATTTCTGGTAACCCTTAATGGACTTTTGCTGACACCAGGACTAAAATGACAATGCTTTATGGACTTGTTTATAGAAAACAGATGGGACATGGGATGAAGAGATAATTGGCTGTAAATTAAGAGGAGGTATAAATTGTTTATACTTGTTGTGATGAAGGTTGGAAGTCACTTAATATCAATAACAAAAATGTATCTGGGCCATGATTTTTTTTCAACAATGCATTAATATTTTAGCATGTTATCTGAAGTTTAGACTGTATTTCTCTACAATGGCCACAGACATGATCATAGATGAATTGCAGTTTGATCTTTCAAGTGGTGGAACAAAGCAATCATTCACTCCCTACTTGTTGTGCCCTCAGGGCTGTTGCTCTGAATGGGGAATTGCTGGCCAGTGCTATTAATCTGACTTCCCAGTCTGGTGCATTTCACTTTTTTTGGACTGTAACTCTCACTATGGGCTGACGGCAATCATAGTCCACATTATAGTCCAACATATCTTCAGGGTCTCAGTTTAGGGAAGCTTGATCAAAAGTGAGTGAAGCCATCCCTCTTACTCTGCTTTAGAATCTCCAATCCCTGAAGTCAAATGAAACCTGAGGTCCAATTTGGTGCTGCTGTTTCATGGTCTAAGTTCATATGTTATGCTTAACTCTTGTTTATTTTATTCATGGGCACTGAACAACCACAGTGGCCTGGCTCATATATAAAGCTTAGTCATAAGTTGTAATTTATAAATCACACTGGCTGGATTCATACTGTGAAAAGGAAATCTTCCTCCCGGCATACTGTCTTCCTCCTCTCATGCAGTGTTCTCGCTGTAGCCAGGGCAAAAGGTTAAAAATTACAATTAGAATGAGCTCAACACAAAGATTAAAATGCAGCAGGAAAGCGCCCGCCTGCAGGAAGTGCCAGACTTTTCAGGTGCATATTCCTTTCAGGCTGACCTTTTACTGGAGGCCCCCTTGATTAAGTAAGAAAAGATCCTTTCCTTGAGGAAATTGCCGTTTCAATCAGCAACGCTAAACAGGCAGAAACGGCAACTCAGCAGGGTGCCTGACTGAAGAGCGCTCCCTCAGAACACTGGCTAAGTGCATTTTCTCAGAAGTCCTAAAGGGGGCGCTTTCCTGGAACAATAGCCAGGGTTTCTCTATATAAAGGGCTTAAAGGCGAAGGCTTCCTGCGGCTGCCCCAACAGCTGTCTCTGTACGTTTGCTCTTGGAAATAAACCTCACCTCTGACTCAAGCAGTTGCCTGTGTATTTTAGTCCCGGCTCGGAAACAAACTTGGTTAGATTCTTTCCAACAATATTACATTGTAAACTGCCCAGAGTCTTTGTGGAATTGGTTGGCCTCAAAATCCAATAAATAAAAATAAATAAAATAAACACATAAAACCTAATAGACCATGAAAGATCTGTACGGTTGCCAACTACTTATCGTCAGAGACACTGCCTCTCCTATTATGAATTTGTCCAGCTATTAAGATTCGCAGAAAAACTTCTTTCTGAAGTCATTCCTGCAGTTAGCTACTCATTTTTCTGACACAAGGTGGAGAACCTTCTTCAGCATTGATCCCAGGCTGTCTCAAGATTTGCATTTGCGTACTATTCTCTTGGTGTTTAGCAAATCTGTAAAGACCCATGTCTTTTGTAGTGTTTTTAAGCTTTTATATTCTGTTATTGTGTTTAATTTTTTAAGCTACCTTGAGTACTCTCCAGAACAGAAAAGTGAAATAAAAATCAAATAAATGATACTATATCCTAGTTTGCACAACATAATGAGTTCAAGATAGGCAAACTGTGACTCATATACCACATTTTGTAGCCCAACAGAGCACCCACAAATAGTGATGCTAAAAGCTAGCAGAAAAAGACTGCTTTTAGGCAGTATAATTTCTTTTTTCCTTTTTCCTTTTCTTTTTTCCAAAAAAAGATTTGAAATGGATGTTTAAGATTCTATAAAGAAAACACATCCATTTTTCGTCGGTAAAAGATCTTATCCCCTCCCAAATAGGCCAATGTGTTTATCTTACTTATCCAGCGATACCACTGGGGATGAAGCTGCCTGCTCAGCCTTGGGAGGCACAATGAAAGCACAGGCCCCTAGCTGAAAAAGGTGGCCTAAAGCTGCAATAAGCCATGGTATGATTAAGCACAGCACAAGTACAAACTGAGAATATGGATTAAACTGTGGTTAAGGAGTGTCTTTACTACAATTTCTACCCAGGATTTGTTGGTTTATTTAACCCAGTCATTACTTTAGGCTATATGGACATGACATAAATACCCCCATTTTAGTCAACAGAGAATGAGACACAGGATTACTGTGGTCAGAAGCCATTATTTAAGCTCTTCCAATTCCTGCCAAGAAGACTGCACTTCCCTCCCATTTTCTTTTTCTTTTCTTTTTTTTTTGGGGGGGGGAGGGAAATCTATGAAAGCACAACCAGAATTGTCAGGGCCACATCCACTCCTATTTATTTCTGACCTTTTTCACCCCAGTGTCATTGTGCAGGAGGTGAAGACCAAAATGGCCACAGGTCAGAAGCAGCCTTCCTCTTAGTCATGGACACTGGAAATGCAGGTGACCTTCTGGTTAAGTAGTTGGCACCATATGGAGAAGTTAGTTTAGCTCCATAGAAGGTAAGGTCCACTTGGGGCTAAATCTAATCACCTTTGCAGTACTTAAGCAGGTCTTCTATGCAGTAAAGAGTTTACATAACACATTTAACCCCTACCCCCATGACCCAAATTAAGTGTGCCACACAAACAGGTCCTACATATTGTTCAAATCTGGCTGGAGGAGAAACAGGTTTAACTTAAGGTTCCTGCTCTGGCCTCTGACATGAAATGGGCTGTTACAGTTTGTTCTTGCCAACATTTTTTCATTCCCTGGGGTGCATGTGGGGTGTCATGCAGGGTGAATGCCTAGCCTTCCTCCTCTCTAGATCTGGTACTTCTGATTTCAATCAGCTCCATTTTAAAAAAAAACATACTCCGATAACTTCTGTAAAGATGGCTGGGATATGGGTGGATAAGAATAGTGACAATGCAAATTATGGTTGCTGTGCTGTGTAGTATACCACTTACCTGTGATTATCCACTTATTTTGCTTAGTGAATCATGATCTCACAGCTTCAGACTTAGCACTTCATATGAACCCAGCCAGGCACACAGACCTGCTGGATTCTGTTAAACTTCATGGGTCACCACGTGGCTCTCCCTCCATGCTTGAAGATTTCTGACTTCCTCAATGTCTAAAGATTTCAGCCTTTCTCTACCCAATCCATTGCTTCCAGACTGCATGTGGAAGCCTCACCTCTGAAATTCTTGCCTGTTTCTGGCTTGAGTATCTGACAGATTTCATGAGAAGCAAAAGTCAGAAGATTTCAGAGGCACTGCAGCAAGGTTAATAAAAGGCAGTGCAGTTGTACACGAACAGCTCCCATTCTCCCAAAGACAATCTCCTTCAGGAATCAGAAACAAATGGGACCAAAGAACAATTTCCTGATGGTTTTTAATTGAGACTTGCTTTTCATTTTTAATATCTTGCAGTATTCCTGCCCCTATTCTAATGTTACAGAAGAATTTTAAATAACCAACAACTGATGTTAATAAAAAGCAGATAAATGTATGTGCAATAACAACAACAAACCCAAATGCCTTAAAGAAAATAATTGGACTCAAGAAAAAAAAAAATCACCTCTTTACATTCTGTTCACTGTTTTAGGAATGTATTTGGTGTAAACCGAAACCTTATTCCATGACAGATTACTGTTGTTTTTTCTGCATACAACATATTATTCTACAATGGATTCATCTTTGTTCATTTCATAAAATTCTTCCTGAATCTTTTCCAGAATCAGTGGAGGAGCACCATTGTTTGTTCTGGACAAAGTAAGCAATCACAATATTTTACTGGATAAATTTTCACATGTGCCCTATGTGTTCTTCATAAATCTGTTTATAATTATAAGTGTATAATTACTAGTTATGTTTCTAGTCATTTGGAGCCTCACTTCCATGATATACCTGAATTATTTTAATAAAACTCTTCCCAACTGTATGTTTTTGTTTATTGCTTATTGCTATTACAAATGGATTTTCACAAATGCTTTCTGGCAAAGCAATGAATAAGCAATGGATCTTGGCTCATTGGCTCATGATGAAGCATTTGCATGATTTGGTATTTCCAAGTATGTGATTATGTAATTCTAATTACATACAAATTTATAATGATAACAAAAGGTTGGCCGAGGAAGTCCTAACAAAAAATGTATTATAGTCCTTCCAGTCTGGAAAAACGCTATGGGTCCTTGTATATTAAAAGAAAATTAAAACTAAATTGCATGGAGATTTGCACATGTTTTCTGTTAACATACCATATCTTCTTCCTTTTTCATTGTACTGAAAATAAGAAACAGTCATTTGCATGGTTCAATAATCCAAAGATAATACAAACTAGTACTGAAATGTTCATGCAAGGAAAGGGTAAGAGTTTGATAAATGCAAGCTTACTGGTTAAGTGAAAGTGAACTTCAGAATTCTCATTATGGGGCATGAGATAAGTGCTTAAATGCATTTTTTTATAGTTCACTGGAAAAAAACAACAACTCCACATTTATCCCTGCAGGATATGAAGTTGTTTTCCTAAGATAAAAATAGTTAAGCTGATTATTATAGGCAGCTGGAGTAAAAAATGTGGAAACAGCATAATTAGCTTAATTCTTCTTCTACACTAATTATAATTTTGCACCAGTATGATTTTGTGTGAAATCACTAGGTACAGTAAAGCCACTCCCAGTGTATACTTTTGATACAAGAAGAGAACGCTGTCAACTCCAGGATTATTATGACTCATCAGACCAGTGAAACCAACATGTTACTGAAATGCTAAATAAATGAGAGCTGGCAAAGAGGGTGTGCAGGGAGCTTTATTGTGTAGGATGTTGTAAAGACTTGTTGCTATTATTAATCATATATAAGATTCTCAGATATTGGGCTGAACTTTAAGCCTTAATAATGGCAACAGCAATGATAAGCAGCATTGCTTATACCAAGCATATGTCATGCATTGCAAACTTCTGCTTGATTAGAGGGAGAATCAAGATCATGATACAGCCATGACTCACTAATGGGATTACTTCATGTACCAGTGCTGCTGACTTCTGCAATAGTACCTCCCCTCTAGAGAAGTGAGAGTTTCTATGTTACTACAGTCACAGAAACTACTTGTATTTGCCAATGGCTGCATATAATTCTGAGTCTATCAGATGAAGTCACAAATGTTCTGAATAATAAGAATAGGAGTTCTAATTCTGGCATGCTAATTTTGTATATACCCACCAGTTCATAGTATAGGATCCAGGTATATGATCCTCCTCTTACCAGTACAATGTAGGCCTAACTTGGCTGCTTTGCTATAGCTACAATTTGCAGTGCTTTTCAAGAACAATGTAATCTTACAGATGTGGTTTCCTACCATGTATATGTGCTTGTTCCACTTTTGTGAAGACATTAAGACATTTAAGACATTTATATGAAAGTATATGAAGTATGAAATATGGCAAGTAGGTGCATCATAAATTAAACAAGCAAAAAATTACGTATCTCTATTTCCTCTACTGCCACAGTTATGTTTGTCAAATAAACAATAGCTGTATTCAAAAATCATGCAAGCCAAAATAGGGTTTGTTTGTTTTTCCTTTACTATATCATCTGCATGCAGTCATTGTGGTTTGTAAATCATTATTTATAACATAGCATATTTGAAAATAGCCAATTTTGGTTTATACAACATACTATTATAAACAAACCATATCTTGAGGATACGTGAGGATAGAAGTTTCTTTTTTTAAAAAAAAAAAACCCTTTCCTACTCTAATCTATTATCTCTTATTATAAGACAAAGAGTTTTATCTGCAATGCCCAGTTACCCCATTGCCAGAACAGTCAGGGAATTGTTTCTGAAATGGAAATGGAAATGGAAACATCACCCTCTGTTCATTTCTCTCTCACCTTCAAAATGACCTCAAGGCATGTTTCTCTGTTTTTTTTCAGACACACACCTTTCCCTCTTATGTTGCCTCAAGTGCACCTGTCCACTTGGACTAGAGCGCTTTGATTGGTTGTAGGCTAACCACAGCAATTCACTGGCTACTTTGCGGAGTGAGGACTGCCCTTCATCCCAACCAGTGCTTATGTACTTAACAGGCTGTATGCCTTCATTTACTAGTGGTGCTGAAATATCAAAGTGATTAAGATCTTCGCTTAGAATAGCAAAGGTTGCCAGTTCAAAACTATTCAGGAAAATAAAAACAGCAATTAAAAATTTTGAAGGGTTTTCAAACTGCCAATCTTTGCTATGCTAAGCAAAGATCCTAACCACTCTGCTATTTCAATAATACTGGTAAATGGAGAGTGCATTGTGGAAAGAAGGAATGTTTAAAGCTGCTTGTTGTGCCTGAACCTATCTGCATTTTGATGCTGTATATATGAAATGTTGTTGTGTGTGTATGTGGGCACATACATACAGGAAGGAGAATGGCAGTTGCTTTCCTGGAAGAGAAAGGTAGGAAAGCAAAGCATCTATTTTGCAAGCTGTTGCCAAAGTGTCTTAGTTCAGAAAGATTTTCTTAAGCTGGTTTAGAGTCATGTCAGCTTGAGCACAGGAGCAGAGCAGCTTAAAAGGTAATATGTCCAACAGTAGGATAACTTACTTTATTTCTGTCCACTATTTGACTTCTACTACGTTATTACAAATGTCTTGAATCTGGTCCTTTCAAGATATGTTTGGACTATAATTCCTAGTATTGTACATTTCACAGAATGGGCATGCTGGCTAAGAAATCTGGGAGTTGAATTTCTAACATCTGGGAAGGATGAGGAAGGCTATATTAATACCACATTTTTCAAATCTGCATGATGAACTTAAGCATTCTCCAAATTCATGAACAGACACACACACACACACACACACACACGGAAATGGGCTGAGATGTAGGCTATAAATTGTTGCGATATAATGCAGCGATAAGCAGATTTTTAATCTTAAAACCTGCTTTTGATACTAGAATTAACCTTGAAATATGTAAAATGAGTAAAAAATTGGAGATCTTGAGTGCATGCCACATCCATTTTACATGCCACACGACAATTATAACTACCCCTAAAATTAAGGATAGTCATTTGGAATCTGACTTTTTTGATAATTAAAGTGGCAGTCAGCTACAATCTTCAGCTACAGTTGCTTGTTAATTCAGGGAAATTTGCACCCTGCACTCTCTCCCTGACCTGCGTGGCATCACTTGTGCACCCCTGAGCACCCTCCCTGACCTGTGCTGTACCCCCACACACCTTCCCAACTTGTGCTGCAGCCCTGTGCACCTTCCCTGGCCTGCATGGCACTCTTGTACCCTGACCCATGCAGCACCTCTTGAGCACCCCCACATACCCTCTCCTACCCTCCCCCACACCCCCACCCACCCCCTTGCTCTCTCCCCCACCTGACAGCAGCCACTTACCTGCCTGTGGGCCTGGGACTTGCAACTTCCTGCCAGCTTCCCCACTGACTTTGGTTGTAGGAAGCCAGCAGGAAATTGCCTTGCCTAACGACCATGGGATTCAGTTAATGACAGCAACTGGGACTGTAGGGATTGCCGTCACTAAGCGATGTGGTTGCGCTTTATGACTGCATCGCTTAGTGATGGGAACGCCAGTCCCAATTGCTGTCGTAAGTCGAGGACTACCTGTAATCAACTTGTGGCCTTGTTATTAACAAAATAATGATATTAGACAATTTGACACAAAGCATTAACTTTTCCAATTCCCAATTGGATAATCACAGGATAGAACTTTCCTGTGACCCCAACGTAACTATTCTTGGGTTATTTGTAGCTTATTTTTATTTTCCCAGAAGGAGCTAAAGTGATAGAGTCATTATTGCATGAATTCATTTCCAGCATTCTAGATATTGCTGATCCCCCATAAGAAGTGGGTAACAAAAAATTAAATGAACAAGGAATGGTTGCAACCACCGAGGTATAGGAAGCAAACAGCACATTAAAGGTATTTAGCAAGAAGCCACATCAAATTAAAATTGGTGGATATACAGAGAAAGAGACTAGTGTCATATAAGGTAAAATATGCTAAAATTCTGATTAAGTCTCAAGTCAGAAGCATCAGCACTGCTGCTAATTTTACTAAAAAAAAACAAACAAACCCTGATTTAGTCTCTTGTTTGAACTATCAACTGATGACAGATAGCTTACAGTAAAAAAAAAAAAATGGAAAGTAGGAATGATGAAACTTTGAATACATTCCTAGAAGGTGTAATATAGTTTAAGCATGCAATTGCCATGTGTGTATGGACAATTGCTCATTTCTATAGTATATTTTACTCAAACCAGATATTCAGAGTTTTATTCTAATATAATTTCCCAATAAAAAAACATAGTACATGTACAACTGGGTTACTTGACCTGGGCTGTAGGAATCCAGATGATCTTTAGATGGCAGAAAAGAGCCATAGAAAAAAACTATTTGCTGCTGTCCATTGGCCATTCTGCATTTTGCAGCCCAGATTGGATAGCCCTAAGCTTATGTGAATTATACTGAACCTGAAAGATGAAAATCTTGGTGATTAGAAACCATTTTGGAAAAGCGCAATCTCCATGCTTTTCCTTTCCTTTTATTGAATGTTCAGAAAGTCCAGTAAGATTCATCGATTTGGTTTGCCTCATTGCAATAATCTATAAAGTGATTTGTTCGGTTTTAGCTTAGGATGCTGTGTGAATCCAGCCTTTGTGATTTTCAAAGCATGATTTAGTGTTCTGTGTGAAGCAAGCCAATTATGGCTTATATCCATGGTTAAGTAAACTGACTTAATTTGATGTGTGAATACAATCCTTGACTTCAGTTAATGGAAGGTTTGAGAGAAGGTTCTTTAACACTTCTTAGTTATCCATATGCCCTGTTCTTTCAGGAAAACATTTTGCAAAGTTCAAATGGGAGAAAAATGTTCCTGAACTGGAAAATTACTATAAGGGATATGGCTACTAATATTTATTATTTCTCTCTTAATAATATAGCAAGGAGCACTTTGGTGAAAAGGAGTGAAATAAATTTAAATATTCAGTGACACTTTTAAAACAGTTTCTTAAAATAGTATTCGTGTTGTCATTTATCACTAAAGACATACAGTATAGGCATTTTCATCATGACAATGCAGTGTATCTCAGAGGAACTTCGGCTGCAGTATGTAATAACTGATTTTTTTTGTCTATAAAATCAATTTAAAAACCTGTAAAACCCAATACCAGACTGCTTTCTTAGGCAAATTAAACAGTCCTTCTATGAGGTTTCCTAGTGGCAGATTTTTTTGTTGTTTGGTTTTCAGAGTTGATGACAGCAGAATAAAATATCCCAAGTAAAGCATAATCCCATCAAGGGTAAACAATAGCAGTGCTGTATGATGCCATTGGTTGATAATACTCTGTGATTCTGGGAAGGGATTTAACTACGAAGGATATAGTAGCTATCAGTGGTTATTCATCAGCAAACTCTCTTTTGGAGTGATTCATCTGAACATAAATGAATAAGATATTTATAAGTGAAACAGACTTTGAATTAAGATGTAGGCTCAAAAACACTGGAAATGATTTTTTAAAATATACTGTATGCTTTTTATGGGTTTCCTGGGGCAGAAGACATAGCCATTCATTCATAGCATACTAAAAATTACCTCTGCCAGGGTCTCAATGGAATACATGCAGAGAACTTGCTTTTGAGCAGGAGGAAAATACAAATGAAATTTGGGGGTTGATTTATAGTGTCCTAAAAATGTTGTTCTGCAATAACCATTTGAACAGGTAGCAGAATTAAAACTGTAACAGACAGAATATATCTATAAGCTTTTTTCTATCAGTCTTGGAAAGAACATTTTTATCATGATAAGAGAATGTACTGCTCTTTGCAAAACCAAATCTGCCCCCCTTGCAAAGATACACAGAGCAAGGTGCATAAAATCATAAACAGTACACAAAATCATGAAAGGGAAGCTATTTATCTTCAGTGAGAAATTATCGATCATCTCCTTAAAATGTAAAGCACCAAAGGGGCATGTCAGAATCATATAGAGCAGTTATTGCTATAGCTTATAATAATACTCTGATAAAAGCTATTCAAAATAATTTTTTTCCTGCTCTAGCAGCAAAGAAGGTACAATATACATATTCCTTGACCTCAAAGTTGTATAACAGGTGAGATTAGAAAATTAGGTTTAGCTTTCCATTTCTCAGGAAAGAAATCCCTTAATTTCTGCAATACTGCTAGATTCATTTTTTATTTATAGGCAGTGATTTTAGATCTAAAAGGCTAGATTTTTTGGAACATGGCAAGACGATATATTCCTAATAAGACAGCAATAAAATCAGTAGTGTTGATTTTTACCCACATGAATTTATCATTGGTAAGTTATATAATTTAAGTGACATAAATGCTTAAATTAAGCATTTTAAAAGTATAATAGTGTCAGAAATACATTTAGATTGAATAAATGCAGTGAATATTTTTTATTCCGTTGTGCCTGACTTGTCACGTTCAGGAAATGAAAAACCTTTTTATAGGTTTCCTAAAAGTGGGATTGGATATAATCTCGACAATTCATTCTAAGAGTCACAAATAAAACACAAAGACAATAGGCTGCATCTCTCTGTTATACAGTACAGCTTATAATATTTTCAGTTAGTAGACTGATGTACGTAAAGTTCTTTGTGCTTCATCCCACTTTCCTGCAAAGTTCCCAGCCTTATTCTGCCCTGAATTTCAAAGGCTGGCTGGAATTGATTGGCTGCCAGAATCCCTTATGCTGCTAACATCATACTTGAGTTCCACCTGCTAGGAATTGATGTGGGATAGTTAGAGCTATTGCTACTTTACATTAGCACAACTACACTATTATATACGGTCAGCATTAGGCAATAAACTGTTGTGCGTAGCAATCAAGAGTAGAAAATCAGATGTGATGTAGCAACCCATTTGTATTGGAGATATCCTCTTATGCTAGCACAATAGGCACATCTTTCATACCCAGTAAAGTAGCCTTTCCCATACAGTTTATGTCATTTGTGTGATGATAATATGATGTGTGTGATGTCACTTGCCCCCTTCCCCCACTCCAGATACCCTTGTCCACTTGCAGGGGTGTCTGCAAGAGGTTTAAAAAGTCAAGATGGCATCCATGATCATATGCAATGCACATAAAAAGGGGACAAGCTTTGATTGCACCGTCAGGCTACCACCCTGATTTTTTCGACCACCTCATGGATGCCCGTCTACTTGTCCACCTCTAAATTAGGCTAAATGCTAATGCTGACTAAATGAGTCCACCTGACAACACTGACAAATGTTTGTATGTCAGATTTTGCCACCATAAATTTGCCTTCCTTTTCCACCACTTCAGTACAATACTGTCATTTATATTTTTAGAATTATAAACTTTGTGTACACAGAAAGAAGATATATAATCTAGTTATGAACTTTAATATCTGTAAGACATTTGAGAGTAACACATTTCAAATGGAGTGTTAAAGGCAAATAAAGTTTGCACCGGAAAATGTGATTTCTGTGAGACAAGGCGTCTGCAGTGCTGCGATAGGCATATTATGCTGTCACTTCTTAGCTGAGTAGAATTACATTCTCCTTTTTTGCCAAGCTCAGATATGTGAAGAGGCCTTATCTCTATTTCCTGAAAAGGCTTCAAGCAAATATTTTATTTAAAAATAAAAAAAGATGACTGAAGAATATTTTGAGCGGTTAAAAGCTTCCTTCAGCTCAATTTGAAAGATTGTTGTCTGACAAAAGGATAAATCGGAAAGTCTGTAACATGCTTCAACCCCCCAAGAAAGCCTTTACAGATGCTTTTCTTTTGTCAGCCATGCAGCAGTAATGACAATGACTGTGGCAGGGTGAATTAATTTGTGTCTCAGGGAGGGATTGTATGAAATTATCCAAATATGGTGCCTGGGTTTTGTTTTGTTTTTTTGTGGTACCAGGGTAGAATCTCTGTCCTCTCAACTGTATGTGTTCAAATTTCTGATAAATCAAGTTATCTGCCTTCATTTAGCATGTCTAGCTCAGCCGTCTGCAAATAATACCCTCTGAGTGTGTTGGAATCCATCACTTGTCTCCAGCATAGCTGACTGTGTGGGAATACATTGGACCACCCAATCGTGGAAGGCAGATTTGGGATGAGTTGAAGTTACCAGATCAGCATCTGTACCAGCCTTTAGTAGGTTCAGGCCTGTGTAGTGTTTGGCTTGGAATCTGATGCGAATGCCAGGTGAAGCTACCTGCACTCCATCATGGGAGAGAGTCAGAATATACTGCAGCTAAAGCAATTATAACCCCATGCCTCTATTGCCCTATTTTTAAAACTTCTGATTATCTAATGCTCATAATTAACATGCTGTACACACATTATCTAATTATTTTAACTATGTATTATTAAATAAGCCATAGTGACCGTGATTCACCTAATGCACTCAGCCATCAACTGGTTTATAAACAAAAATGACTGTTCATATATTACCCAGTCACTCATAACAAATACACACAAACATGCATGTGTATATATAGGCTTAATGCAATGCTTTTATAAGTGGAGAGACTTCTGTTTGAGATCCTATAATGGTTGGAGGTAATTTGGTGAAAGGAAACAAGAATTGGGGAAAGAAATGTCCCCTACCTACCATTCCACTGATTGAAATGATCTTCCTCCATAGTGTAGTTAAAAGTTTCATTACATTTCTCTGGGTGTCAGATGTAGTTGCCGCTTAAAAAAATATGGCTTATGGTTCTCAAAGGTTCAAATACCCATCAGGTCAAAACAGCTGGTGGACCCTGCACTTAGCCATAGTGTGACTTGTTTGACTAGGGTTTAGGTTAATCTGCTGTATGCTGTAATGGATAAGGAAAACCAGTGTATATATTGGTTAAGGTCCTGGATTAGGACCAAGGTTACCCAAATTCAAGTCCACCCTCAGTCACAGAAATTCACTAGGTGAATTTGGGTCAGTTGCTCTTAGCCCAACCTAACTCACATAGTGGTGATGGTGGTGGTTAGGGTAAATTGAAGAAAGATTCCTATGTAAACTGCCTTGCATTGCTGCTGAAAAGGCAGAATACAAGTCAAATAAATAAATTGGGTAAGCCTGTTTGTTTTTTTTTAAAATAACTTTTATTGAAGATTATATAAAACAGATAAAACTAATACAAACATCAAATACAAAAATAGATTTAAGATAGTGCAAAGAAAAAGAAAAAGAAAAAAAAATCCCACACCAAAAAAAGGTAGTAAGAAGAAGAAACTCCCCCCTCCATCCCCAGCAAGTATATACAACATTAACAACTTATCACCATTTCTTAAAATACTACCAAATACAGTGATGTGAAAAAGAAAGTACAGCCTCTTTGAGTTCTATGGTTTTACGTATCAGGACATAATAAAAATCATCTGGTCCTTAGCAGTTCTCAAAAGTAGGTAAATACAACCTCAGATGAACAACAACACATGACATATTACACCACACATCATCAGTGTGCTCAGGCTGTGTTGGTCTGTAACTTCCATCATCCCAAATCAGCATAGGCAGATATGATGGGAATTTGTGAAACTGTAAATAGAAGTATAGAACGTTGTAATCCTGGAGTTGAAAGAAGGAAGTTCAGTTTAATAGGATGCAACCTATTGCCAATGTACTAAATCTATGGATGCTGTATTAATTTTGCCATTAGCTGTGCTGACTGGTAATTCTCAGAGTTCTTCTCTTGACACTCCCTGGAAAATGGCAGATGAGAAGGCTGCTCTGTTTACCAAGCTTCACTTCACAAGGCTGACCTATCACTAAGGCTTATATGAACCCATCAATACAGGAATTGACTCCTTTATTCTTGCTATTGTTCTTAAAGGCTCTAAAAATATATCTCCTAAAAATCCAAACTCTTGAGTGGGCTTTGTCAGTCAAAAGCAGCCAAGATGCAGTGTCCAGCACTGTATACTTCCCCTTGTCTTCCTTACAGATGGTAACAGATATTTGTTCTCTATTGGGGAGGAGCAGTAAATCCCCCTCCCTTGTCTTCCCCAAGTCTCGCAAGAATGGGACACCTGCTTTAGGGAAGGAATGAGAGGCACGGCTTGGGGAACAGCATGAGGTGGCAAAGGCCAGCGGTGTGGAGCTTGAGGCAGCATTTCTCAGTGGCAGTAGCAGTGCTGGGGCTGAAGTTGAGGCCTGAGGGTGGTGGCAGCTGGTTGAGGCTGCTGAAGGCCTTGGGCCTCTACTTCAGCCCCAGCCCAAGCTTGGCCGCTGATGACTCCCACTGTGCAGGGTGGCCAAAAGGGCATAGATGGGGGGAGATAGGTGAGTGGGGAGAGTTGCAGTGCCCCTGCAGTCATAAGCACTACTGGGCTGGGTGAGGCTTCCAGGGATGGCTGCAGCTTTTCGCTGCATTGCAGCACCCCCCCCAAATTTGCACATGGCCTACGCCAGGCCTCCCAGGGCCTCCCCCACCCCTGAGGCACCCCCATACTCCTTACCTAGGACTCCATCCACTTAACAACTCACAATTCTTGCTTAACTATGGCAGCTGGGAGTGCTGAGATTGTGGTCACTAAGTGAAGCAGTCATGTGATAATTTGCTTAACGACCACATCGCTTAGTGACCTAAATTCGGGTCCCAATTATGGTCATTGAGCAAGGACTACCTGTAGCTGAAAAGCAGTTAACAAGCAATTTTCAAAAGTGATTAGAAAAGGACATATGCACATTCAGTGTCATTAAAGGCGTTGACTGTGGTTTGAGCAAGATAGCCATATTACTTTGTCTCCCAGACCTCTAAACCTTCCAGAGATTGCTGTCTTGTGGTCTCCTCACAAGGGACTTCTGGGGAAGACATGGTGAACTGAAGACAGAGCTGTCAACTATGGTGGAATGAAGCGCTGGCAAGCAGACTGACTCCTCGTAATTCCTCTCCGAACAGGAAGAGGACTTGAGATCTCCCACAAGGGCCAGCCCCTTTCTTTTTGAAAAAGTACATAGGCAACTGATTTGAAGGATATCAGTACTTTTCTCCAGTCTCACTAATCTAATACTGTCCTTCAGGTTAACTAAATGGCAGCATATCCTAGACAATGAGGAAGAGAGAGGTGAATGTCTGAATTCAGTGCAGTATTTTCATTTTTAAAAGTGACAAACCACAATCTTTAAAGTTTGAAATCACTAACTTTTACAAAGATCATCAATCTTGTGGGGGAAGGGGCATGGTGGGTACATTTGTGATTTTGAAAACAAACCATGGCTGCTCTTGAAAGATGGCTGGTTGGGGAAGGAGGAGGATAAGGTGGCAGTTTCCCATTCAGACTGGAAGATAACCAGTGTTAGTTTGTAAGCATGTTACTTGACATCCATCTTTCTGTTTATCTTTTGTTCCTTTTCTGGGCATATAGGAACTTGACTGGTAGCTGTACCACATTTTATTTTGCTAAAAAAAAATGGTGAGAAGAAAAAACAGGCAGCATATGTGTAATTCCACTCACTGGGAGTTGGGCGGCGTATAAATGTAATATGTATATTATTATTATTATTATTATTATTATTATTATTATTATTATTATATACAACAATGTGAAATCACAGCTGCCAGCTCTTTAGCTGGTGTGGGCCTTCATTCACATCGAGTTCTTCCCAAGAACCTAGGATGTCATAATATATTGGCATAGTATAGGTGCAGAACCAAGCAGTGTGGCCTTCTATAATTGACAGATAGAAAATCTGCACATTGACAAAACTTCCAAGTGCTGTCCAAGGCTTATTATATTATTATTGTTGGTCACACAGTCAGCCAGAGATTTAGACTGGATTTTGCATTTTTATCCACCTATCGAGTTCTTCCCAAGGATCTGGGATATGCAGATGTTGTTTGATGGTGTTAAAAGTATCATCGCTGTTGTTATTATTATGGCTTAAATTGGGCCAGTTCTTCACTAACTACTCCAAAGCAATTGCTAATTTGTGGTTTCAGTCTTAGCTGGGAAATAGGCACATCAAACACTAACATTTTTTATGAATTCCTGACCAGAAAAACAATCCATATACTTGTAAATGGTTGCACTGATAAACATGACTAAATATTGCAAAATCCCTATTAGTCCAATACCTTTATTAATCCCATTAAAGGTCAATTCTCCAGCTATCTTTATAAGACAGGTTAAAGCAGACTGGGAGAGGACAGATAGAGTTAAGGATAAAAAAAATAAGCACATTTCATTCACGAGGTTTAAATTAGCTTAATCTACCCAAACTTAATAATTTCAGGATCAAGTCAATTGTTTTCCTCTCCACCACATGTTTTTCTAATGTTTGCCTGACCAGTAGTTCTGTAGATCTGATATTTTTTTCATTTTTGTGGGCTTTGAGTTGGGCAATTAAGGCATTGCCCTATTTGTACTCCTTCCTCCCTAATTCTGGATTTATTTTCTTAAGACCAACATAACAACTATTGTCTATTATGCATAAATATATTCCTTGGTGAAACTCGTAGTATATTTATATTCAGATTTATACAATTTAATACAGAATAATAAACTGTTTTAAAGCTTTCTCAGCCATTTTCATCTAAAATACAACAGATACTATTTTTCATTCTGAGGACAAAACCAGCCACTCAGACAGATCACAGAATTTGGTGTTTTTGGACAAAACTCTTATGCAAATCAAGAGCGAGCTTGTAGGACTTTGTTTGGATTCAGAATAAACTCAATGCTTTTGAATTTCATGTAACTGCCACAATAAAGCTGTTATTCTAAGGTTATAAATATAAAAAGTCACAAAAGCAAAATAAAAATAGTGGGATATTTCTTGAATAAAGAGATTTAATAGAAATCAAAGCCCTTGCACATTGTTAAAAAAGACTGTGCTTTAAAGTATATGCTTTAAAAATTTAGGCCAGCAGTAGTGAAAACAGCACATCTTAGCATGGTGCCTTTAAATAAAAAAATAAAACAGTGGCTCTGTAAATTATCCTTAATTGAAGGTCCAATACAACCAAATGCATTTTTTTTTCATTCAGCTCACTTGTACACTTCCTCTTTTGTCAGAATTTATTCTTAATAAATGAACAGAGGGAGATGTTGAAAGACAGCAGAAATGATAGCACCCTAAGGACATATGTGGGGTGATATGAAATGCAGCTTGTGCTTACTGGAAAATTTCAGGTGAGCATAAAGAGATTTATATCACGTGGTGTTGCACCTAACTTTGGTATGATATTGCATAAATAAAGTAAGCTACATGTTTGCATATTGTTCTTGCTTGTCATTTCAATGACTTTCTGGGTATTTTCAAAGTAGGGCTTTGAAAAGATAACTATCTAGAACCTTGAAGTCACTATCACTAATCAGCATAGCTCCAGTAGACTTCAACTTTTGCCACACATTTCAAACATATTTGTGAATATATTGTGAAAAATTATACTTCATAATTTTTATTGTTCATTAACATAAATGATGTACAGCTTTGTCTAAGTGGGGCCAAACATGGCCGTTGCATGATTCACTTACAGTTAAAGTAAATTCCAATTAAATTTAGTTAACCACACTAGTTAATGTGGTTACTTTTCACTCATAATTTCCCCCTTCTGTTACAATTATAATTTGGTAGCCTTCTTGGGGGTGTCTGTGTCAGGCTTCCTCACCAGGACTCAACAATAAATAACAGATCTTCTAACAGATCACAACTTATCTTATCTTGGTGGGATTTGGAAGAGGGCCCCCAGGCATAGTATGCCTAGATCAGGATCTTTATTGTAGACAAGGATGAAGCCACACACTACATTGTCCACTCCCGGTAAGAAGATGTAACTGAATTGTACACGTTCAGGGGTTTAAATTTGTAGCTTATTCCTTCCATGCTTCCATATCTTAATATGAAGCTTGGTGTGATGTTTGACTTTGAACCAAATTGTTTGTATAATGGCCATCTTTGACCTGGGAACCACCAACCCCTGCCTCAAACATCATAATCAGGGGGCCAAACCCAAAGAGTTTTTGCCCACATGAAGTCCTGGGACTTCATGTTCTGCACCTATGGTTGAAAGAGAGAGAATACAAATGTTGCTGCCTTGAATCACCTTAGGTTAGTCTGTGACTCATTAATTCAAATTAAGAATAGAGAATTTTGTTTTTTAGCTGCTTTTTCATTTTCCAGATGATTATGCAATTTTTAATAGAGCCATCCTTCAAATTCCATACTTTCTCAGATTTTGCAATGCTGTTCTCAGATGAAAATACACATATAAAAAATACTATAAGGCAAAGTTGTGTACAGAAATGTATATTTCAGGAAAATATATGTATTAAAGTTAGTATGAATTTTTTCTGGAGTTTTTTAAATGCAGAATTGTATGGATATTTGCAAAAATAAATTTGTGAGCAAACTCATGCAAAAATGAATTGGATTCAGTTTTTTTAATGCTGAGCCACCAATTGAGTACAAAATGAAGCAGGGCAAAGGCTAATAGAGTTCTGTCAAGAGAACAAGCTAGTCATAGCAAACACTCTTTTCCAACAACACAAGAGACGACTCTACACATGGACATCACCAGATGGTCAATACCGAAACCAGATTGATTACATACTTTGCAGCCAAAGATGGAGAAGCTCTATACAGACGGCAAAAACAAGACCAGGAGCTGACTGTGGCTCAGATCATGAGCATCTTACTGCAAAATTTAGGCTTAAATTGAAGAATGTAGGGAAAACCACTAGACCACTCAGGTATGACTTAGATCATATTCCATGTGAGTACACAGTGAAGGTGATGAATAGATTTAGAGGATTAGATTTGGTAGACAGAGTGCCTGAAGAACTATGGACGGAGGTCTGTAACATTGTACAAGAGGCAGCAACTAAAACCATCCCAAAGAAAAAGAAATGCAAGAAAGCAAAATGGCTGTCTGATGAGGCTTTACAAATAGCTGTGGAAAGAAGGAATGCGAAAAGCAAGGGTGAAAGGGAAAGATATAAGCAACTGAATGCAGATTTCCAGAGAATAGCAAGGAGAGATAAGAAGGCCTTCTTAAATGAACAATGCAAAGAAATTGAAGAAAACAATAGAATGGGGAAGACTAGAGATCTCTTCAAGAAAATTGGAGATATCAAAGGAACATTTAGTGCAAAGATGGGCATGATAAAGGACAAAAAAGGCAGGGACCTAACAGAAGCAGAAGAGATTAAGAAGAGGTGGCAAGAATACACAGAAGAACTATACAAGAAAGATCTTAATGTCCCTGATGTCCATGCTGGTGTGGTCACTGACCCTGAGCCAGACATCCTAGAGAGTGAAGTCAAGTGGGCCTTAGGAAGCATTGCTAACAACAAAGCTAGTGGAGATGACAGTATTCCAGCTGAGTTATTTAAAATACTAAAAGACGATGCTGTTAAAGTGCTGCACTCAATATGCCAGCAAGTTTGGAAAACGCAACAGTGGCCACGGGATTGGAAAAGGTCAGTTTACGTTCCAATTCCAAAGAAGGGCAATGCCAAAGAATGCTCAAACTATCGCACAATTGCACTCATTTCACATGCTAGCAAGGTTATGCTCAAAATCCTACAAGCTAGGCTTCAGCAGTACGTGAACCGAGAACTACCGGATGTACAAGCTGGGTTTCGAAGAGGCAGAGGAACTAGAGATCAAATTGCCAACATTCGCTGGATCATGGAGAAAGCATGAGAGTTCCAGAAAAGCATCTACTTCTGCTTCATTGACTATGCAAAAGCCTTTGATTGTGTGGATCACAACAAACTGTGGCAAATTCTTAAAGAGATGGGGATACCAGACCACCTTACCTGTCTCCTGAGAAATCTGTATGCGGGCCAAGAAGCAACAGTTAGAACCGGTCATGGAACAACCAATTGGTTCAAAATAGGGAAAGGAGTATGACAAGGCTGTATACTGTCACCCTGCTTATTTAACCTATATGCAGAGTACATCATGAGAAATGCCAGGCTGGAAGAATCACAAGCCGGAATTAAGATTGCAGGGAGAAACATCAATAACCTCAGATATGCAGACGATACCACCCTAATGGCAGAAAGTGAAGAAGAACTAAAGAGCCTCTTGATGAGGGTGAAAGAGGAGAGTGCGAAAGCTGGCTTGAAACTCAACATTAAAAAAACTAAGATCATGGCATCTGGACCCATCAATCCCTGGCAAATAGAAGGGGTAGAAATGGAAGCAGTAACAGACTTCATTTATTTGGGCTCCAAGATCACTGCAGACGGAGACTGCAGCCATGAAATTAAAAGACGCTTGCTCCTTGGGAGGGAAGCTATGGCAAACCTAGATAGCATATTAAAAAGCAGAGACGTCACCTTGCCGACAAAGATCCGCGTAGTCAAAGCTATGGTTTTTCCAGTAGTAATGTATGGCTGTGAGAGCTGGACCATAAAGAAGGCTGAACGCCGAAGAATTGATGCCTTTGAACTGTGGTGCTGGAGAAGACTCTTAAGAGTCCCCTGGACTGCTAGGAGGTCAAACCAGTCAATCTTAAAGGAAATCAACTCTGATTGCTCATTGGAAGGATTGATAATGAAGCTCAAGCTCAGGTACTTTGGTCACCTAATGCGAAGAGAGGACTCTTTGGAAAAGACCCTGATGCTGGGAAAGATGGAAGGCAAAAGGAGAAGAGGACGGCAGAGGATGAGATGGCTAGATAGCATCACTGAAGCAATGAGCATGAAATTGAGCAAACTCAGGGAGGCAGTGAAAGATAGGAAGGCCTGGCACAATATGGTTCAATGGGTCACGAAGAGTCAGACACGACTTAACGACTGAACAACAACAACAACAACAATTGAAGATTATTAGTAAGGCATAATGAGGCCTCTTTTTAAAAGACTATTGACAGAATGGGAAAATCCATTGTAGACTAGAGCCAGTGGTGGATGGGAACAAAGGCTAAAGTGGGGACAATGCTCATAGTCTTCTACAATGCTTTTGCTCTGTACTATCTTGTGCTTTGCTACTCTCCCCTGTCTATGTATTGGGGGAGCAGATAGTTCTGGAATGTAAGAATGGGTCTGCTACACCAAGATACAATCCTGAAGCCTGCATGTACTTCATCAGAGGTACAGAGACTGTGGTCCCCAGGTCATGTACTAAGTGCAAACTCCAGAGACCTTGAAAAGTTTCCATTTTACTTTTAGTTTCCATTAAAACATTTCTGAATTCTATCTCCTTACGTTGATATTACATTAATGGTACCTATTCATATTATGTGTTGCATTACAATAAATTAAAATGACACTTAAATGCAATTAAATGCAATTGCTTTTCTTCTTGGCTAGATTTTATTTTGTGGAAAGTGGCCTCTGAGGCACCCCTCAGAAACCACACGCATCCTTGGCCTTATCATTTGCCCATTTCTGGCCTATTGGATAGATAGTCTGAGTCAGCATAAGGCAGCTGGTATGTTCTGAATGGCTCATGGATCTCTTGTGGAACCTTCCCCAACATCTCCTTGAAGTGAATTAACATTCACAAGGATGCTGTTTGGACCCTTCCCAAAGGAGGAAAGTAGATGGCAATTGCTATGAGGGTCACACTTAATAATAGAATATTTAAAAAAAATAGTCAAAATATTGTTTAAAGAAGAGAAAATATATTTAAACTGAGAGATTTACATTATATATGCTGGAATTACTATTTTTATATCTACTAACCTGAGGATAAAAAAAAAAAATTGAATTGCTTTTGCCAGAACAAATGATTGGTGATAGGTAGAGAGTCTTCAGTATGCTTATGACCAAAAGTTTCAAAATCACTCTTCAGTGAGTCTAATTTTTACTGATTGAGGCTAATTGTTCAAAAACTGAAATAACTATTTGGGCTGTGAGATGCTTAGCTGTATATTCAGCTGGGTCACCCTGTAAAAACATCTTCTCCCAGTCCTGCCTCCAAGTTGCCTTGTCATCTATGGATGCACAAGGTGAGTTACAAAAGAGGGGTAGATGGAGAGGCTGGGAGAGGATTCGACTACTCGCTTAGGACATCTTTTAGGGACTCTGAAAGATCTGACAGCTGTTGTTTTTCTATTTCTGTTTGCAAATCCCATTCAAGCACCTCAGTTCTGTTGGAGGTTGAGATAGAAGTAGAAGTAAAGGTAGGAATTGATTTACTTACAACTTCTGCTGGCAGAAGGAATTCCTCAGTTGTTAACTGTTTGGCTAATTTTGAGGGAAATTGCCTTCTAGGATGGGCTCTGTGGTGTTTCTTCCTTTTGCCTGTCCTACCTAGGAAGATTACCTCATGAGCCTGTAACTTCCTCTCCTTTCTTTCCTTTCTTCCTTCTCTGCTGCCTTTCTTGGCAGCAGTTGTTTGGATAGTTTGGACAGTTAATATAACCTATCTTAGCCTATAAACAGCAAATAATGGCCAAAGGCAGAGGGCACATACACGTTGGACTTAACCAATCATCGCCTTGGTTCACCCCCTGCAGTGATTGATGATAATCAAACACCTATTCAAAAAAGTTTGAGAAAAATGAGGAAAAAAAATCACAATTGTATGTCTGGCACAATTTAAAACAAAAGTTTTTACCTTGAATCATTTATTTTTTGTGGGATGAAAGTTTTGAAACCAGCAGCACTTCTTTTTAAGATTTGCAGGGGCGGGGGGAATCCTTAGTTGTGCATCACTCTCTGGAACTAATTATTTATAGCAGAATTGTTTATAGACCATGATTTTTTTGCAGCCTGTGAAAGGACATGGAGATTTCCAAATCCTACTGCGAGCATGGGCTTGCAGATCCTCTAAGGATTTGTTTTTGGGACTGCCAGCTTTTTGACTATAGAAGTCAACATGGCCAGTAAAGAAATACAGAACACTTAATACTTAATTCTTAATATTTAATACAGAAAACTCCTTAATCTCACAACACATGGACAGACTTAACTGTAGTTTCAACTGGGAAACTGTCAGCATCTTAGACCAAGTTAAATCCTAAAATGTGAGGGAATTCATGGAAGCTTGGTATTCGGACAAGGCGGCCATCAACAGGCACATAGAGATAAACAACATTTACACACTATTCAGAAGAGACAATAAAAAGGAAACAAAAAGACCAGAACACCTCCTCCTCCTGGGTGTTATCAATACCCAGATAAGCAGGCATTAACACCAGGATCAACACCAGACAAACAAACAGCCTAATCAAGGAACTACCAAGGAGGAACCCCACTACCACCACCATTGACAGGGCAAACTACTCTATATATAAATAGAGAGCAAACCCCACTTCCTTCTAGCACCAAAGATGTTACTTAGCCAGGTAATGAGATGTCTGCAAGAAAACAACCAAGCCCAGAGAACCCCAAGGAGTCCACAGAATACTTTACTTTTTTGCTGCCATGGGCGATCATCCAGCGTTTTGCAAGTGGTTATCCTACTGTTAAAAGATATTTTGAGTTAGTCAAGACAGAATATTAAGAAAGTTGTCAATTAGCAATAACTGTGCCTTGGATAAACCTCACTGACTACAATACTGCCACTGTACAAAGATCATGTAAGATGATATGGCATGACATCTGCATTCCAAATAGCTCACCATTATCATGTCTTGCATTTTGCCTGCTGAAAATGTTCTGTTGCATCAGTAGATCTAGAAGATAAGTTGGGTCTGGATATTTATGCTGCTTTGTATCTCACATCCACGGTTATATGATAATAGTAATTTACTCAAGGCTGAGTAGATAAATGGCAGATGAGGAAAGGAATGTAAATGAAAATAGAGTCTCTGAAAAAAAAAAGGCTTGCCTGTTTAGTTTCACTTTCAGCAGGAACACACAGAAGAGAAGTCAAAATCCAGTCTGAAGTTCAGAGAGCCAAGCCAGGTTTGTCAACCAGTCCAAAAGTCAGAATTTCAGGGTTTTTTACACAAGCAGAATACATAGGAATGACATGCCAGAGCAGGAGATCAGACAGTTGTTTCCAAAGAGAAACATGAGCCAGGGCTGCCTCTTAAATCAGGCTGCAGCCAGCTATCTTTAATTAAGACAGTTACTCCCTTGCTTGACAAGGAGCCTCACTGAGCATCTTTGCTCTGCTCTCTACTTGCCAAGTACAAGGGCTTGGGGGCTGTATCTCATCATCTGACTGCTCCAGCTATTCTGATGGTGGTTGTGTATGATCAGCCTTAGGTGATTCCTGGCTTGGTGTCTCCTGAGGCTGACATTCCACTGGTTCAGCTGGAGCAGCTTCTTCAGAGTCTGAGTCCTGGGCCATGACAGAATGCAAGAACTGTTAAGTAAATGACAGCTCATTCTTGGGAAAGAAGATGGAATAAGAAAGAAACTCAAGATAACTCCACCTTGTTTCTGCGTTGTATAAGAAGGGGCAGAGGGATACTCTGGCAGGTTTTCAGGATTCTGTTATTATACTCTTTAACAGTAAAGTAGAGTTCACGTAGTCCTTGCATTGTCTGTTCCCTGACCTGTCCTGCCTCAAAGGGTGATACACTATCCTTCATGGCAAACTGGACACCTGACTTTGACAACAGCATATACTCTCATAATGCCTGAGTGGTGTTTTCTGAAGCACTTGTTCAATGTTATGCAGGCTCATTATAAACCAAGGTTTATCATTTACTCATTTAACAGCATGTATATACTACCCCAATCTAAAAGTCCCTTTAAAAATCAGAATTAGAGCTCTCTTAGATGTAGCTGTGCTTGTCTGATAGCAAAGGGGACAAACTGAAACTGGTGAGAGCTGCAGGGTCTAGTCTGGTAGATGAGAGAACATTGTTCCCAGCAAATGCCTCCCATTTCCAGTTAACATCAATTAATGATCTCCTCTCCTCTCACAGATCCTCTGATTATATACTGTTTTATATATATAATTATACAATTTTATACAATATAATTATATATTATATGCACATAGATAATATATGATTATATATCATGTTCCCTAGCTCTCCCCCCTCCCAACTTTTTAAAAAGCAGCCTATCTTTTTTCTCCACTGAAATTTACCAGGCATTCCTTCCACAATCCCATCTGATTATCCTTCTCAGGTCACCTTACAACTGCTTCCCATGCACTTGCCAGCCACTTTGGAGCTGACTTTTATACACAGGTTTAGTGCTATTCTAGTAGTGCTGTTCTAGAATTCTTCCAGTTCTACTTTGGAACAGCACTAATACATGAGCAAGAACCATTCAACTCAGTTTTCTGATTAAGCCTCATTTGTCTGAGTTCATGCAATACAGGTAGTCCTCAACTTATGACCACAATAGGGACTGGAAAATTCATCATTAAGTGGTGTGGTTGTTAAGCTAGGCATCATGTGACTGCACCCGATTTTATGACATTTTTTGTGCCAGTCGTTAAGTAAATCTTGTGATCATTAAGTAAATCATGCAGTTCCCCATTGAATTTGCTTGTTGGAAGCTGGCTGGGAAGGTCACAAATGGCAATCATATGACCCCAGGCTGCTGCAACCATTGTAAATACATGCCGGTTGCCAAGCACCCAAATTTTGATCACATGGCTATGGGGATGCTGCGACGGTCGTAAGTGCAAGGACCAGTCATAAGTGACTTTTTTCAGTGCCGTCATAACTTCAAACAGTTGTTAAACGAATGGTCATAAGTCTAGGACTACCTGTAGATGAAGCTATAATGAAACAAATCTCATTGTGGCTCATTATGACATGTGAAGCCAATCTGTGGGAAGGGCAGGGGCAAAGTATTTGGAAAACAAAGAACTGGGGGAAAGATGTAGAACTCTCCTAGCACTTGATAATCCAGATGCAAGTTGCAGCCCCATATGCTTACTTTAGACCAGTATTTCTCAATCTTGGCTACTTTAAGATGTCTGAATTCCCCAGCCAGCATGTTGGCTGGGGAATTCTGGGAGTTGGAGTCCAGATATTTTAAAGTTGCTAAGGTTGAGAAACACTGCTTTAGAGTTTTGACTTTAAAAAGAGGGTCTGCTTTATGCTACATATTTAATGTATGTGTAATTTCCATTTTGGAACTCTTCATATGCTACTCTGCTAGGAGGAAGGCCTGCATTTTGGAATTTTGTAGAGCAATCTGGAAGAACTTCCTCTGATCCAACTTTGTTCTTTTGCATGTATGGGTTCCTCTGTGCAATTGTTCTGTGCAGTAGGAGATTTAAGTTCTGGTTCTGCCCCCTCCCCCTTCCTTTTAGCCTTTGACTTAACTGCAGCAGGCCAAGCATCACAAAGGCTGATTTATCTTACGGTGGTCATGTCAACATTTTTCTATAGTGATATCTGAACTGTCAGCTCTTATTTCCCATATAAGTGTTCTTTCTTGCTAAGCTACCAGCAGATCCTGGTATTACTGGCCCCATTCTGTCATGCCTGCGGTATTTCCTACTGTTCCTTGTTCTCCTGCTGTCTCTGTATCCCCTCCCCAAGTTTACTCCTCTCACAAAAATTATGCAATCAGCACATTATTCCCCTAATAGGACTTGTATGTGGAATTTTCCAAGCATATCTTCTACTTTAAAGTAGAATCTTTGTGCCCAAGCATGTTTGTTTCTCAAAAGAGTAGCTCTTTGCATGTGGCCCACATATGAGTTATCAGGGATTTGCATCTTCAACTTCACCATGCCAGGAAGTGCATCAAGCTCTGCTCATACTGTGCATAATCATATCTATTAGTGAGCAGCTGGAGTGTCTTTTTTAAATGTGCTGATTATACTTTTGTAACTAAAGTAGGTTGGATGATATCATAGAGTCATTGTGTTAGATACACTGGTGCTGATTTTGTTTCTTCCGTGTATGGGTAACATGGGCACATTTCATCATATAGTGATGTCTGGCTGGTGGAGCTGCCACGGATGTGCCAAAGTGTGTTGCGTTGCTATTGCCGTCACTTGTTAAAAGTGGCTGTTAGTTTCTCTGACGAGAATAGATATAATTCCAAAAACACTGCAGCAGTGTTGTGATAGCTGCTGTTATCGTGGCACCAAAGGATTGTTCTGAGCATCATTGTTGGTATACAGTGATTAGAAACAAAGTTTGCAACATTCTGTAATATTTCTTATCAGTTATATATTGTAAGCATTTTATGCATATGAATTATTTATTCCATTACATAACTGTATAGTATTGTTTGAAACAACCAAATAGATAAGCACTAAAAATGTACCATAATTAAATAGGATCGTCATATTAAACAATATAAAAAAGGTCACATACCTCTGTAATTTTTTAATCTAAAATGTTACTTTTCAGTTTCTTTGTAGTCTTGCATCCAAGTCAAACCAACTGGAAAATAATTTCTATTGCACTTAGTCCGTTAGGAAAAAAACTGCAAAGTCTTTTGTGCTTCCTTTCAATGGTTGGGAGTTCCGTGGCTGAAAAGCAAAAGCAATATAGCTAAAGTATGAATCTTTTTCACTAAAGACTGAGTTCACACAGAAAAAGCCTAGTCGTGTGCCACCACTGCATATCTATTGTGCCCCTCCCTCCCTCCCTCCCTCCCTCCTTCCTTCCTTCTGCAAATAACATATATGGTACATATAACCATTTCAGGTAGTTTATTATCAGTATAGTAAAGGTGTATATCCCCTTCATGGATCACTGCCTTGTCGTGGCGAAGGGGCTTGTGTAACTCAGTGAAGCCATGAGCTATACCGTGCAGGGCCACCCAAGACGGACAGGTCATGACAGAGAGTTCTGACAAAATGTGGTCCACTGGAGAAGGAAATGGCAACCCACTCCAGTATCCTTGCCAAGAAAACCCCATGGACAATGTTAAAAGGCTAAAAGATATGACGCCGGAAGATGAGCCCCTCAGGTCAGAAGGTGTCCAATATGCTACTGGGGAAGAGCGGAGGGCAATTCCAAGTAGCTCCAGAAAGAGTGAAGCGGCTGGGCCAAAGCCGAAAGGACGTTCAGCTGTGGATGTATCTGGAAGCGAAAAGAAGGTCCGATGCTGTAAAGAACAATATTGTATAGGTACGTGGAATGTAAGATCCATGAGCCAAGGCAAGCTGGATGTGGTCAAACATGAGATGACAAGATTGAACGTCGACATCTTGGGAATCAGCGAATTGAAATGGACGGGAATGGGTGAATTTAATTCAGGTGACCATTATATCTACTACTGTGGGCAAGAAACCCTTAGAAGAAATGGAGTTGCACTCATAGTCAATAAGAGAGTGGGAAAGGCAGTAATGGGGTACAACCTCAAAAATGACAGAATGATCTCAGTGCGTATCCAAGGAAAACCATTCAACATCACAGTAATCCAAGTCTATGCCCCAACCACTGATGCCGAAGAAGCTGAAGTTGACCGGTTCTATGAAGACCTACAAGACCTTCTAGAACTAGCACCAAAAAAAGATGTCCTTTTCATCATAGGGGATTGGAATGCTAAAGTAGGAAGTCAAGGAGTAATCGGAATAACAGGCAAGTTTGGCCTTGGAGTACAAAATGAAGCAGGGCAAAGGCTAATAGAGTTCTGTCAAGAGAACAAGCTAGTCATAGCAAACACTCTTTTCCAACAACACAAGAGACGACTCTACACATGGACATCACCAGATGGTCAATACCGAAACCAGATTGATTACATACTTTGCAGCCAAAGATGGAGAAGCTCTATACAGACGGCAAAAACAAGACCAGGAGCTGACTGTGGCTCAGATCATGAGCATCTTACTGCAAAATTTAGGCTTAAATTGAAGAATGTAGGGAAAACCACTAGACCACTCAGGTATGACTTAGATCATATTCCATGTGAGTACACAGTGAAGGTGATGAATAGATTTAGAGGATTAGATTTGGTAGACAGAGTGCCTGAAGAACTATGGACGGAGGTCTGTAACATTGTACAAGAGGCAGCAACTAAAACCATCCCAAAGAAAAAGAAATGCAAGAAAGCAAAATGGCTGTCTGATGAGGCTTTACAAATAGCTGTGGAAAGAAGGAATGCGAAAAGCAAGGGTGAAAGGGAAAGATATAAGCAACTGAATGCAGATTTCCAGAGAATAGCAAGGAGAGATAAGAAGGCCTTCTTAAATGAACAATGCAAAGAAATTGAAGAAAACAATAGAATGGGGAAGACTAGAGATCTCTTCAAGAAAATTGGAGATATCAAAGGAACGTTTAGTGCAAAGATGGGCATGATAAAGGACAAAAAAGGCAGGGACCTAACAGAAGCAGAAGAGATTAAGAAGAGGTGGCAAGAATACACAGAAGAACTATACAAGAAAGATCTTAATGTCCCTGATGTCCATGCTGGTGTGGTCACTGACCCTGAGCCAGACATCCTAAAGAGTGAAGTCAAGTGGGCCTTAGGAAGCATTGCTAACAACAAAGCTAGTGGAGATGACAGTATTCCAGCTGAGTTATTTAAAATACTAAAAGACGATGCTGTCAAAGTGCTGCACTCAATATGCCAGCAAGTTTGGAAAACGCAACAGTGGCCACGGGATTGGAAAAGGTCAGTTTACGTTCCAATTCCAAAGAAGGGCAATGCCAAAGAATGCTCAAACTATCGCACAATTGCACTCATTTCACATGCTAGCAAGGTTATGCTCAAAATCCTACAAGCTAGGCTTCAGCAGTACGTGAACCGAGAACTACCGGATGTACAAGCTGGGTTTCGAAGAGGCAGAGGAACTAGAGATCAAATTGCCAACATTCGCTGGATCATGGAGAAAGCACGAGAGTTCCAGAAAAGCATCTACTTCTGCTTCATTGACTATGCAAAAGCCTTTGATTGTGTGGATCACAACAAACTGTGGCAAATTCTTAAAGAGATGGGGATACCAGACCACCTTACCTGTCTCCTGAGAAATCTGTATGCGGGCCAAGAAGCAACAGTTAGAACCGGTCGTGGAACAACCGATTGGTTCAAAATAGGGAAAGGAGTACGACAAGGCTGTATACTGTCACCCTGCTTATTTAACCTATATGCAGAGTACATCATGAGAAATGCCAGGCTGGAAGAATCACAAGCCGGAATTAAGATTGCAGGGAGAAACATCAATAACCTCAGATATGCAGACGATACCACCCTAATGGCAGAAAGTGAAGAAGAACTAAAGAGCCTCTTGATGAGGGTGAAAGAGGAGAGTGCGAAAGCTGGCTTGAAACTCAACATTAAAAAAACTAAGATCATGGCATCTGGACCCATCAATCCCTGGCAAATAGAAGGGGTAGAAATGGAAGCAGTAACAGACTTCATTTATTTGGGCTCCAAGATCACCGCAGACGGAGACTGCAGCCATGAAATTAAAAGACGCTTGCTCCTTGGGAGGAAAGCTATGGCAAACCTAGATAGCATATTAAAAAGCAGAGACGTCACCTTACCGACAAAGATCCGCATAGTCAAAGCTATGGTTTTTCCAGTAGTGATGTATGGCTGTGAGAGCTGGACCATAAAGAAGGCTGAACGCCGAAGAATTGATGCCTTTGAACTGTGGTGCTGGAGAAGACTCTTAAGAGTCCCCTGGACTGCTAGGAGGTCAAACCAGTCAATCTTAAAGGAAATCAACTCTGATTGCTCATTGGAAGGATTGATAATGAAGCTCAAGCTCAGATACTTTGGTCACCTAATGCGAAGAGAGGACTCTTTGGAAAAGACCCTGATGCTGGGAAAGATGGAAGGCAAAAGGAGAAGAGGACGGCAGAGGATGAGATGGCTAGATAGCATCACTGAAGCAATGAGCATGAAATTGAGCAAACTCAGGGAGGCAGTGAAAGATAGGAAGGCCTGGCGCAATATGGTTCATGGGGTCACGAAGAGTCGGACACGACTTAACGACTAAACAACAAAAAAAGGTGTATATTGGAGAGTTATTTTAAGTATCACCACAAAACCCTCTGTATTTAACATTAAGATTGGGGGGGGGCTATTTTAATATCCACACAAGTAATACTGTTAAAAGAAGAGCATAAGGTAATAAACATTCAAGAGCTAAATATCTAATTATTAGGCAGGGTGATTTATGCACTTATCAGAAAACTCTGAAAAAGCTATGTCTATTAAACCACTGCTGTCATTTAAGGCCCATGTATAATGAAATGCACTGATACAAAGATTAAATCAGATTATTTCATATCAGAACAGAAAATAAAACCAAAACTTTAAGCTTATCATCAAGAAAAAACATATAAAAGCTCATCATTTACATTATTTTTGCCTTATGATGGTAGTCAGCCTATATTTTGTGAAGTTTTAGATTCACAGTCATAACATTTACATTGTCACACCAGATGACATCACCCTGCAACTTTGATCTTGAAAAGACTTGACTATTATCTGGATTGGATGGAATCTTTCTTTCTCTCTGCCAGATGAAGACGATGGCAAACTACTTTTGCATTGTTACCAAGAAAGCTACATGGATGTGTCAAAGAGCTTTTACTTTGCATTGCTTTGATGGCTGTCTAGCAACATCTGATATTTTCTCTACTCCTGGATTTAATAAGGATTTGTGAAATTCCCTAGAAGAGTCAAGGATATTGGCTGCCTCAATACTAACTTATTAATGTGCACAGTTTGTTGCAGCAGTTTTATTGTTATCTACAGCAGCCAGTAGTTTTCTAATGTTAGTGATACTCATAATCCTCCTCAATTTCCTTCCCTAAAGACCTTAATTGTCCTGAACATGCACACAGATGTTTCCTGTATTTGCATGTATATTTTTTAAAAACAAAAATAATATACTCTATACAGATTTCTGTAATTCCAGGATTTTAAAATACTACAGCTGCAGTTTTGAACTTTTGAAATTCTGGAATTCCTGTGTGCTGAAAAAGAAAAGAATATAGTAGCAACCAATTTTTAATTCATGCATTGTTAATTCTACTTTAATTATAATTGTTCCTGGAAGTGGAAGTGATTTTAAGAGCATATTTTTATACTGGAATTCTGAATTCATAAAGTACAAAAATGGGAGCATACTTCTGGTTAAAATTATTCCAGAACTTCATAATTTCAATTCCATGAGGATCATGGGTGAAATTGTGGCACACGATCTGAAATCTGCTCATGCAAGAGAACTTGAGGGACCTTCAGAGCAGATTTTTAGGGCACATGGAAAACTGCAAGGGGCAAAGAGAGTTCTTGCCTTTCTATTATATTAGTTGAAATTTCTTCTGTTTCTACAAATATACAATTGGTCTGTATATATATAACTAGAATCAACTGTAAACTGCCATGTGAGTATTAATTCAAATAAACTAAGTACATTTCTGCAATAAATAGGGGTCAGGAGGATTCACAAGTTGAAGATCTGCTTCCTCGGGGGTAGTGCTTTTCCCTTGAGAGACAACACAGGTCTGACAGAGAATCTGCAGCTGCATCTTGCTTGGGTTCAGCTTATCCTGTTTCACCTCATCAAGACCCCTCCATGCTGACCTCTTCTCCCACACATCAATTGGAATTGCCCACTGGGTAGGAGTAGAACTGCTCAAAAACAGTGCTCACCAACCCTGCAAACAGTCCAGAAGAATACCATGGTCAATGGTATCAGAGGCAGCCAAGAAATCTAAACAAAAAAACAAGAGTGCGCTCTCCACATACAGGTTCCCACAAAAACTCACCAGTGTGACCAGTGAAAGGCATCTATATAATCTGGATAATTTGTCCATGAAAATAAAGTTGCAGTTATAATAGGTGAGTGATAGAAGAAACCTTCCCTTTCGAATATGGGCCACAGAAATCTGCCTAAAAATCCTTCCTTGATTGTAGGTGACAAATAAAAACGCTGATACAAATGGCATGGAAAAATGCTGTACCAGTTTGAGCTGTTGAGGCAATAACTTCTTGTCCATCAGACTCATGAGGCTTAAGTAATGCTTTGTGAACTGTATCAGCTAGAATATCCTTTTTCTTTCATTATTTCCGGTTGATTAGCTTGTGACAAAAGAAAAAAGTATTTTCAGTAAGGTAAAAATTCTGGAAGCCTTAGTCAACTGACACACCAGAAATTCCTTCTGCAGTTCTCTGATTCACGAGGCTATATCCTGTCAGTATCATTTTCCTGTTGGATGGGATGATTACTTTTCATTACTTGATTTTTCTTCCTTCACGTTCTACGTGCACATGCAGAAAATGAATGGGTTATTGCAGGTTTCATCATAGAACTTTAGCTTAATAGCAGGCTGAAGCTGATCCCTCACATGCAACTTCTTTTTAAGGATGTTGCCAACAAGTACAGTCATTTAGTGGGTTGTTGCACCATGCTAAGCCACAGTGTGATTTGTCTGGTTTTGTGATCCCAGAGAATCATGGCTTACTCCATAAGCTAAGTTGTATGAACCTATTCTTATGGGGGAAAAAAGCTAAGGGGAGTCCTTGGGGTTCTCTGATCTTGGTTGTTTTCTTGCAAACGTTTCATTACCTGGCTAGGTAACATCTTCAGTGCTAGAGTAGAATGGGATTTGCTCTCCGTTTATATGCTGTGGCATAATGAAACGTTTGCAAGAAAACAGCCGAGCTCAGAGTACCCCAAGGACTCCACAGTTCAACCCTGAGCTACACATATTCGCTTCTATTGGTAAAAAGCTAAGTGTTAGCATTTTTGTAAATTTGAATTACATTTCTGTAACCTATTAGTTATTAAAAATTATATTTATATAATTATTTGATAACTCTAGTCTACAGTAAATACATACAGAGGCACTATATTTTGCTTGTCATTTTGAGAGGCTGTGAACAAAACATACCTTTCAAAACTGTCTTGTAATATAAAAATGGAGATGTTACATTAGAATCTGTTATCACAGCCTGGACTGTAATAATGTGAAATGCCTTTCATGTGCATAGTCTAATAAAAAAATCCAATGTATAAAAAATAAGGGCAAATTTCCATCCTTATGCATGGCAGCTTACATATTAAATTCCTATTTAGGGGAATGTTTTTGCCATTCATATGCACTGTGGATAATTTGAGAGTAACATTTATTTAACCAGGTTTTTGTCAATAGCAATATCCTGATAATCCATACTTGCTAATGTGGGGTTTGATGGTGGGGTCTTGTAATACACAAATGTATAGGATGCCATTTAATGCAAAGCTGTTCATGAATTGGTCCACTTAACCAAGTGAACATAACATTCAGATGTTATTGTAACAAAAGAAGATACTTTCAAAAGTATCATGGGGTAGGGGCTAGGGACACCATAGACATCATGATATGATTGTGCAAATGATACAACAAATATAAGTTATATCAGTTCTGCGGCTGATGCATATTATATAATTCACATAATTTGTTGTGGCTTCTACCAGATGCTTATGTCATTCATCTAATAGTATGTAGGAGTGGGGAGATTAATGAGGGAGAATTTAATTGAAATTCACTCTGGAGCAGGGCCTATAGCAGGAAGATGTATCTCCTAAATAAGCAGAACTATTGCTGGGCATAAACTTTACTGGCAATGATTGGATTCACACATTACTCTAAGCTATAGTTTGTTTTAGTCATGGATTACTTGGGCAAAGCACAGTGGCTTTATTGACACATACCCACCACAAAGGGGGGGGGGGGTTCAACATCAATCAAGCTAGACCTATCAAACCCCACTATGGTTTAGCATGGTATATGAGCCCAGCTCTTTAGTCACCAGTTTGTTTTTGTTGCAGGAAGGGAAGGAGAAGAGATCCTTCTTATTGTTCCCCAACTACTGGAGCTGCACCCAAGATGCCAGAGATGCTAGAAAAATTAATTTCTGGTTATCTTGAGAAATAGAATGGAAAAATAAAGCCTTTTTTAAAACTTCCAACATTCATTTCTGAAGTCTTTGTAGGTGCCGTGGTAGTTCTGTAGTAGCATATGTTTCTACTAGGGCTCTTTTTAATAGTAACACTGACGCAGATATAGTAAAATTTGGGGAGAACAATTCAGTTCTAGGTGCAAGGAGAAGAATTTGGGGCTGTAAAACTGGACAAAAGTTGGCTGGTGTATATTTCAGTTGAGTCTTCCATAAAGCTTTTTCTTGGCTTGGCTTGGTCTTGCTTGGCTTCGCTTTGCTGGGATATAGTATATAGTATTTAATTTTGTACTATAGATTCTCCATAGATTAGCTTTTTTCCCATAAAATTTGGGGATTGCATTCCCCATTTTTAAAAAGGAAAAATACAGTGCACCTAAGACTTTTTTTTCAAGAATTAGATGAGATTTCTGGAATGACAGCTCCTTTTGATGGCATCAAGATTGCTAGATGCAGGATTGTTTTGTGCTAAGCACCTTTAAAGTTGGGGAGTTCCTGCTGTCCTGCTAACTTATTTTTGTTTTTGTTTTACTTAACTATTTGGAATATAAAGTCTTCTGATAACATCCTTGAAAAATTTCTGTGTGGATGTCTTAGCTTATAGCCAATATCAGACATTATTCTAGAGACATACTTGTCTATTGGAATTCTACTTTGCTCTCTGTTATCTGTACCTGTTCCTGCTGGCATTTTTGTCATAAAGAAACATCTCCAGAGTTTATTACAAATTGTTAAACTTAGGCATAGACAACATTTTTAAAAAAGCTTCTGAAATATAAATGTTTAATTATGCATTATGACATTCTGTTCCAAATAGTTGTATTCAGCCACTCTGGGTTTTTTTGCTTGCTCCTTTATTTTCAGTTAACTGGCTGCACTCACACAGTATACTAATCCCTAAATTGAACTGAATTAACCCAACTGCCTGCTTCACAGAACTGTCTGCATTGCTTGGTGTCAAGCCCTGCAAGGCTGGCAAATTCAGGAAACAAGAACCACTTGGATCTTTACTGCTAGTAGGGTAATATAACAGAATTTTGAAAGCCTACCAAGAAGTTGTCCTACACGCTAGTGTAATTAAAGTAGAGTTATTCTGAGTCTCTTTCTCATGCTTCCCCCCTCTCCTGGACTCAGTAATCTCTTCTGTAATGGGCCTGTTCCCTCCATTAACTGTCTTGCTGTCTCAGTGTGGTTTCAAGGTCTGTTAGAGATTCCATCACAGTAGGCCATGCACACCGCCCTAATAAACTAGCCAAGCATATATTAGCTTAGTATGTTGTTCTGAACCCAGCCCAGAAGAAACTCTTCTAGAACTTAATCATTTAGGATATCCATCAAAACTTTATCTCTTTTTTATCTTGGGTATATAATAATAATATAAGTCACTTATTATTACAACATATCATAACTGAAGAGTTGCTTAGCAAGCTGGGTTTCCTCTAGCAAACAAAGCAGCAGTTACATGTGGACACATTAAATTGTTGTAGCTGAATTGTGTGGGTTTTCTAATCCTCATCCTTCATGGCTTCATTAGTAATATCTGGTAGCTTTTCTATGTTTGAATAGGTAACCTGAACCCAGATTAACTATCATCTCCATTTAACAATAACAAGAATTTGAAATCATAGTTATCTGTTATAGTACTTCAAATTCTGATTAGAGTTGATCAGGAATGTTAGCTACGTGACGCCATAAAATAGTTTATGACTTAGTATGTTGTATGAACCAAGCCATTTTGGCCAAATTACTATGGTTTATGACTTAGAGCAATAACTGAAGCCAGGTAATTATGATTTGTTCTATAAACCATAATAAAACAAGCACTGATTAACCATATTGTACAAACTCAGCCATTATTCATATGAATTATGAATCTATTAATTTTTAAGTAAGACAATATATCACAGAGTGTAGGTTTTTACATATGCTAATTATCGGTGAAATAACTTCTGAGGAATGCCATGTGAGACAATGGATACGAGCTGAGGCTTCACTAGCTTCTGCACCAGTTACTAGTTTCTTTAGAACTCTTCTGAAAATGAATTTAGCAACAAATGTCATGTAATTACAAATAGCCTGTGTTCAGAGGAGCAGAATGTATACAACCAGTTGGTATTATCTACCATATAGATGACAGTTGATCACCTTTTTCCCTATTTAAATTATTAGGATGTTTATACATTTATTTTTCTTATACTGTATATTGCCAAAACAATAAGGCAATTATGAAAACATTGAATGACATGTCCGTAACAGTTCAACAACAGTTCATATAGTTCAAACATTCAAACAAACAAATAACTAAAGTTATAACAGGACAAAAATAAGATGATGATGATGATGATGATGATGATGATGATATCATACCAAGACCAAGTAAAATCATGTCAACAATTAAATCAAAATAAGTAACTAAAAGTAAAATAAATTAAAGATGGCTGTAACTTGTCAAACAAATGCTCTTTGGAAAAATACCATCTTAGTAGCTTCTGGAAATTAGAAGGAATGGAGCACACCATAGAATAGAATAGAATAGAATAGAATAGAATAGAATAGAATAGAATAGAATAGAATAGAATAGAATACTTTATTGGCCAAGTATGTAAACATACAAGGAATTTGACTTCGGTGCAAAGAGCTCTCAGTGTGTTTGCATAGCATCAGAATAAGAAGAATACTAAAAAAATAAAAATAAATAAATAATAATAATAACAACAACATTATACTAAAGAACTATGCAGTCAGAAGAGGAGAATTAGAGGAAAGATAGTACTGCAGCTATTAACTAGCATATATTCATTTTTAACAAGGAAAAGCTATTATCTAACATATATTCACATTTACAGAGCATTATCGGTCACGTCTTAGCAGTCATATCTTCATGCAGTGTCAAACAGTATATCATACTGCATTAATTAAGTGTTCAACAGAGCAGTGGCACGAGGAAAAAAACTGTTCCGGTGTCTAGATGTTAAAACATACAGTGCTCTATAGCGCCGTCCTGAAGGGAGAAGTTGAAACAATTTATGTCCAGGATGAGAAGGATCTGCAGATATCTTCTCCACCCTCCTTTTGACCCTCACAGTATACAGATCTTCTATAGAAGGCAGGCAGATTGCAATTATTCTTTCTGCAGACTTAACTATCTGTTGGAGTCTGTATCTATCCTGTTTGGTTGCAGAGTCAAACCAGACAGTTATAGAGAAACAGAGAACAGACTCAATGGTTCCTCTATAAAACTGTACCAAAAGCTCCTGAGGTAATTTAAACTTCCTAAGTTGACACAAGAAGAACATCCTTTGTTGTGCCTTTTTGATGATGGTTCTGATGTTAAGCGTCCATTTCAGGTCTATAGAACCCAAGAACTTGAAGGACTCTACTACTGATACTGGGCTGTCGAGTATAGTAAGGAGAGAGGAATTAGAAGAGTTCTTCCTAAAATCCACAATCATCTCCACAGTTTTAAGTGTATTCAGTTTCAAGTTGTTATGACCGCACCACAAGACCAGTTGCTGAACCTCTGTTCTGTATGCTGACCCATCACCATTTCGAATGAGACCAATGACAGTTGTATCATCTGGAAATTTCAGAACTTTAACAGAAGAGTCTTTTGAGGTGCAGTCATTGGTGTAGAGGGAGAAAAGCAATGGGGAGAGCACACGTCCCTGAGGAGCACCTGTACTGATTAACTGAGTACTGGATATAGTTTTGCCTAACCTCACATGTTGTTTCCTGTCTGTTAGAAAGCTGATTATCCACCTACACGTATGGTCAGGCACAGCAAGCTGGATCAGTTTATTATAGAGGATTTCTGGAATAATAGTATTAAATGCTGAGCTAAAGTCCACAAAAAGAACTCGTGTGTAGGACTCTGGTGATTCAAGGTGTTGCAGAATGTAATGTAAGGCCATGTTAATAGCATCATCTACTGACCTATTTCCTCAGTAAGCAAACTGCAATGGATCTAGCAGGGGATCCGTGATGGTTCTCAGGTGAGCCAGCACTAACCTCTCAAAGGTCTTCATACCTTCAACTCACTGATAGAGGATTTCTTAGGAACTGGAATGATTGTAGAGCTTTTAAAGCAAGAAGGGACATAACACAGCTCCAGCAATTTATTAAAAATACAGTGGTACCTTGGGTTACGAATGCCCCTCCTTATGAATTTTTCGAGATACGACCAGCTCCGGCCCCAAAAATTTACCTCGACATGTGAATTCCGCCTCGAGCTACGAACCGGATCCATGGCCATTTGCCCTGCTGCCACGTGGTCGCGGCTTCCTGTGGGCAAGATCGCGGTAGCAAGGAGATGTTCGGTGAGGCTTGTGGTGTGTTTTGTGGCATTTGGAAGGTTTTTGGTGTGCTTGTCACCAAAATAAAATGCATTTGTTTCAGAACTGTTTAACCATATGTATTTACATTGAACCTTATGGGGAAATTTGCCTCGTGGTGCGACCAAATTCGGAGGGCAGAACGGATTAACCGTATTTACATTGAACCTTATGCAACTCTTCTCATTTCACTATTAAAATTAAGCTGGGATTGACTATGCTTTCCTGACTATTTCCACATCTGTTAGGATTCTTAGAACACAGTGGAAATATTTACATCTTTAAAACTCGTAGAGAACCAATAGCCAATCAGGAGTTACCCTTCCTGATTAATAGTTGGTCGCTGTAATGGATGGCATGAGCGGGGAAGATTCTGGAATGGAAGTTCAAGCTTGTCAGGAGGGGGGAGAGGGATTCCAGAGCAAGTGCCCCCTCAGCCCGCAGCAAGAGTGTGGGAAGATGAAGAGGATGCGGCTGGCCTCTCCCTAGAGTCTCATGGGGTATATCCACTAGTTGCTTTAGCATAGGTTTAGTCTGGTGAGATTCTGTCTATTAGGTGCAAGCTAATAAAGGAACTAAACTGTACTGGATTGCCTCATTGTTGTTCTTGGGCTGAACCTGTCAGTTGCAGAGAACTAGCAGTCGATTAGCACTTGGTTGACAGCCAGTAACTAATGCCTCCTTCTGCCCTCTAATATGCATGCCAAATCAACCATCCTTCTCTCTTTTATAAAAAGAGAGAACGAAAGAGAGCACACTAGTGTTTGTGTCTTGCCATGGTGTTTCTTCCTTACGTTCACATTATAGAAATATGCATTTGGGCTGCTTTCCTAGCCATGCTGTTCCTAGCCATTCCTAGCCATGCTTTCCTGGCCATGCTATTATTCCACTATGGCAGAATCCAAGAGGGTAGGAGGTGGGATGAGCCAGTCTTTTCCATTCATTATATAGGTAGTCCTTGCTTACTGACCGCTCGTTCAGTGACCATTCAAAGTTATGACAGTTGAAAAAGAATTATGACCAGTCCTCGAACTTGTGACCATTGCAGCATCCTCGCGGTCATGTGATTGTGATGTGGGCACTTGGTGTGTATTTCTGACTGTTGCAGTGTCCTGCTGTCACATGACTGCCATTTGTGACCTTCACAGCTGGCTTCTGACAAACAAAGTCAAAGGGGAAGTTGGCAGGAAGTTGCAAGTCACGGTCACGTGATATCATGCTTAAGAACCTGTGGTTATTCAGTTAATGACTGCAGTTGGAACTGACATAACCAGCATGGTCATATGGTGTTTCATGTTATGACTGCATCGCTTACTGATGGAGTTGTTGGTCCCAATTGCGGTCAGTAAGTGAGGACTACCTGTACTACAGATTGCCCATGAACTAATGAAACAATTTTACTTCTGTGGCAACATTCACAGCTAGGAAGTGGGAGTTCTCTGTTTAATCAAATTTTGAGATTGCAATAGTAGCAGTCATTTTGTTACATAATACAAATATTCCATGAAAGTGAGGGATAAATGGGGTTGTGAGAATTATTTCAGGAAAGCACTATACCTTGTAATTATCCCTGTCTTTACATCCATTTATTTATTTATTTAAAACATTTGTATAGTCACCCATCTTAAACAACTCTGGGTGGCTTACAACCAGTAAAACAATATAAAACCAATAGCGTTAAAAACAGGAAAAAAAAAAACCTTTTTATGTTTCATTTGGGTGATTTGGTGAATTGTGGCTGCGTGGGGACTGCTTGGTTGGCTTACAAGCACAGAATTCTTTTCCACTTTAAGTTAAAATCTGAACCGGAGAAGCATTGATGGTCATAACACATGCCATATATCTGAAGTGTATATTACAAGTGTCTGGGTAGACCAAAGAATTCAAAGAAGCTAGTTAAGGAAAGGTTCATTATTCACAATGAATGGGCTAGGTAGATCTGATTCTTAGGAAAATCAAGCATTGTCAGGACCTTGGACAGCTCAGTGGAGGAAACCTTTGGCTGAATCAACTATCAGTACTGTATGAGAGTTGTTGTTCCTGGCACGTCTAAGTTCAACTGGGGTCTTAAAAAACCTAAGTCAGGTGAATTCCTTAGTTCTCTCTGGTTTCTTTCTTATGGACTTGGGTATTAATGCAATATAATACACTTATTTATTAATAATATTAATTAATAATTAATACACTACACCATTTAATAAATATACTTGTATCACTGATGAGATACACCATATGAATATATCTATATCTAGTGAGAGGTTATAGGATTTCAGTCATTACAATAAATACATATTGGGTTGTGCAACCAGCTGGAGTCAAACAAGAGAAAGTGATTCAGAGCATCAATTGCACCTAGGGCACCTCCTTAAGTCAAAATATGCCTTTTCTTGAGGCTGTGTGGTGGCAGCTGTATGATCTGGAAAGCGCACAGATTTTTTAAGGAGTTGCCAACAGGTGCAATATGAGCATCTTTACACATTCTGGATCGACTTTCCCTCCATTGAATCCAGATTGCTGCACAGCTTTACAGATCAATCAAAATAATAGTAAAAAACCAGAATGGAAAATCTGTTTTTTGTCATTCAAATGTAACATGATTTGATCTCTAAAAATATTATTTGGCCTCTGATGTAAAAAAAGATATAGTTTTGCATATTGTAAAGTTTGGAAATGGCTCAAGTAATAATCGATTGAAACTAATTGAAAAAACTGTTCCAAATATTGTTGGGAAAGTTTGCCAACACATGATTACTTGGCACTGAAGTGCTAGAATGATCTAATTTTGACATTACTGGATCCCTGAAATTCTAGTGAAAGTACCATATTTCCTTTTTCAAAACAATATGATTTCATTGGTGACTCAGACATATTAGTCTTTGTTTTCCTGATTGCTTTTGTTTTGTTTGTTTCAAATTCTTTTACCATTCCTGATATAATTAATTTACTGACAGATATTTTTAGGATGAAAATATATTCAGCAAATATAAATTAAATAGTGAATATATAGCAGAGTTCCCAACCACTTTTGTGGCTTTTTTGGAAGCATATTATAATCATTTGCCATGGCAGCCATGGCCAATTATAAACCCATGTTTACCAGAAGGTATCTGTCTCTTCTAACATCTCCCAAATATTCTTCTGCCACCCTTCTTTATGCAAGATGACATTCCTGCAGACAAAACACTGGGCTCTAACTATTCACTGTTTTTTGATTTGAATAAAGCCTCTGAAATATATGTGGGGCCCAGAGGTCTTCTTGGAAATACTGTACTTGGTGCTTTGCTTTACAGATGTGTGTGACTGGAGGAATAGAGTCAATTGAAAGATTAGCTCATCAAGGGCAACTCAGCCCAGATGGGGATAGATCTGGAAAAAAGCATTTCTTTTTCTTTCTTTTTTTTAGTTTCATTTATATTTATTAAGAATTTTACATGAAGTAAATGACAAATCTAAAGGAAAAACAAAAAAGAAAAGAGAGAGAAAAAGAAAAAGGTGCAAGAAAAGAAAAAAGAAACTAAAGTTATTAAATATGATGACTTCCAACCTTCTCTTCAACAGATAGTTACAATCTTATAATCTTCCCCCTCTTGGATGTTACACAAATCCCTTCAGTCCCATACTTAGTTCACATCTTTTTAAATCCCCAAATCCATAAATCATCATATCATTTTTTCTTCTTTCAACAAAAAGTCCATATAAGGTTTCCAGTCTTTCAGAAAAGTTGTTGTTTTTCCTCTGGCCAAACAGGTCCACTTTGCTGCCTTAGCAAATTCTGACATTTTCACAAGACATTCTTCCACCCTAGGAATTTCATTGTTCTTCCATCGTTGAGCATACAATAATCTTGCTGCAGTTACCTTATACAAAATCAATGTGCCGTGATAGAAAAAAGCATTTCAAAATATCTACCTTAATGAACTCTCTCAAAATTAGGCTGGGAAATTCTAATTACAGTTTCAAATATTCAGAATATACTGCGTATACTCGCATATAAGCCCATCCACAACATTTTTGTATGTTTTAATTTTCACAATTGGTTTATCCATGAGTGGCATTTTTCATGGTAGTTTGGTTAAAAATTTGAGAGTCTGCTTATCTGCAGATGGGCTTATATGAGATACACAGGTACTTTTAAAAAGCTGAGTGAAAAACCTACCATGTATAGGTAGTTGCTGAGTTAAGAACACCCAATTTACAGGTGACCCATAGTTAAGAATGGAGCCTACTGTAGCAAAATTCAAGTTAAATATACAATGATTTGAGTTAACTACACAACACTACTTATACAGTATTATACAATAATGTGATGGAATGTGAGGGTGACCTTGGAAGATGGGGGGAAGAGATGCTGCGTAGGGACTATCAGATAAAAGAAAAAGGAGTCCACAACAGAGTAACAGCCAGAGAAAAAAACTTAGGAAGGACCTGCCCTAACTACTCAGGTGGTAAATAGGGAGGGCGGGAGATGTGTACTTTCAGACTGATGTCAGTCCTCCCAGGTAAACCAGACAGGAAACATGACTAGATGAGCCTACATTGTTTTATTAAGGCTCCATAATAATAATCTTGCAAGTCTGAAAGTGTACCTGTGGATAAGCCCATCCACAGATAAACCAAACCCAATTTTGGGGTGTATTTTAGCACCTAAAATTCTTGGCTTATCTGTGGGTATATACAATACCCCAGACTAACATTAAAGATATCTTACTAAAATGTGTGTACTATTTGCTTCCTTGATCTCACCAGCTATGTGGGACTTGTCAAGATGCTAGCTTCTCTAAATAAATAAATAAATTTAAAAGAAGAACAATCAAGTGGACAAAAAGCCTGGAGTTGCTGAGCACTGTAGCACTAATAGATGCTATGTTGGGGGCCAAGAGTATGGTACAATCTACAATACTGCAATCCCACTGCCAGTGATGTCTAACATCAAGCAAGAGACACAATTGTTGTCATTGGTGGGAACCTAACTAATTATTTGTTATAACTCAGTTGGTAGACAAATTAATTGGCTATTAACTGTTGTTGCCTATGGAATATATATTAAGAGGGTAGTGTCCTGCCACTACTCCAGCAAGACTTTTCAACCCTGCTTCCTTCTGGAATCACTTGTCAGGCTTTATCATAGAATCATAGAGTTGGAAGCGACTTCAGAGACCTTTAATCCCCTGCTCAGGGCAAGTTCTGCTAAAGCACTTTGTTCTGGTGGCTGTCCAGAATCTTTTCGTTAGAGAATCTTAGAGAATTTATTGAATTTAAGATCATCCTACTTTACACAGATGTCCCACTACAGACAGGCCAAAATGAAAAACCAAGTATGACCCTTTTGTGACTAGAATAAATGCTTATTTAATTCTGAACTACAATATGAGCCATTACATAAAACTATAAAAACATAAGGGAAAGAGGTATACAGTATTGTAAAGGAGAAGCAATTCCTTCTCCTCACTCTTTTGGTAAAACCACCAGCACCACAATGACTGACTTAAGCTGTGATTGCTATAACTGGCTAAATAAAACCAATTTATGTAGATTAAAATAGGAACAGAAATAGCAGAGTCCTTTGTTAATGGCTCTTCATATTTGTATAGACCATTTTCAAACTACTGTAGTTGTAGAAGTCCATGATTCTTATCAGCCTGAAAGTGCTTCTTCCTGTATTATATCAGCAGGTGTCCCTCTCTATGAGCTATAATGAAGATTTAAAATATTAATGAGAGGATGTGTACAATTAATAGAAAAACCTGTTTGTAATCTCAAGCCCCTGCTACCTAAATAATTGTTCACAAAGAGGAATCTTTGTGTTGTGGAAAGAAGGGCAAATATTTCTGTTTTGGAGATAGTGTTCAGCTCCTTCCTGAGTAGACAATTCAAATCAGATGTTGAATGTCCCGGTGGTTGCTTACTTGTGGGATGCCACAGAGTTCAGTTCTCTTCTGTCTTCTTTTTGGCAGCCATCTGAATTTTCTGAAGAAGTCATACATTAATTTGGAATAAGGTATCATCTACTGTATATGCTGATGGTACTCAAATATTTATCACCACCCTGAATCCAGTTGGAGATGCCATGGAAGTTTTCTCCCAGTGCTTGGAGGCTGTTACAATCTGGATGGGAGAAAACAGGCTAACATTGAGCACAGCAATGGATTGAACAGCAATTGAATTGAATTGAATTGAATTGCTGTCATCTATCATCGTTTTCTATCAATTCCAATGCTCTGTCTCAGTGAGGAAGCATTACTCCTGAGGGAGAAAGTCCATGACTTGGTGGTCCTCCAGGACTCACAGCTACTGATGAAAGAGAAAGGGGTCTTTGCTCAGGTTCAGCTGTTGTGCTAGTTGTAGTCCTTTGGTGTAGGAGGACTGTGCTACAGTGATTCATGCCTTCAACAGCAAATATACTTTATATGGGGCTACCTTTGAAGATCACTTAGTAACTGCAATTGGTACAGAATCCAGTGACCCACATGTTGTTTGATGTGTATCATCATGATCAATTTTGTAGGGCTTGCACTAGTTACATGTAGGTTTCAGAGTGCAGTTCAAAATTCTTATTTTAGCTTATAAAGTTCTTTATGGCTTGACACCTGGATACATTGAAAACTGCCTTTTCCAATTGGATCTGACCTGCCTGAGGTGCTCTTCAATGGGAAAGCTGCTTACAGTGCCCCATTTTCAGGACAAGAGGGGCTGAGGCTTGGAAGTGTATCTTTTTCATTATGACCCTGGTCCTCTGAAATTTATAGAATAAGGGGAATGACCTTGATAGAAATATGCAAGAACTCTAACCTAGGCAAAGAAGGCTGAAACATGATTTAAGTTCTGGGAAACAAGATAATATTTGGAAGTGACTCAGGCAAATGACTGTGGTATAAGAAGAGGGGGAGCTAAAGCACATTCCGACTTGCAAGCTTCTATTATAACCTATCTCAGTAAAGTATAGTTCTAGTCTTCCTGTGGAGTAGATTTTCTGGTCTGGTCTCCTAGATATGCTGACAGGAATATCCTTCTCTTGGAAGTGCGATTGACTTCATTAGGACTAGCGTCTGTAAGATACTTAATGTCAAATTGTTCTGAAGGCCTTTTGAGGGTTAATAGTGATATCATCAATGAAAGTTGCCATATTGTAAATTTTAATTTAATGTATGTGGTATTTTAACCTGGACATTTTAGTTGATGTGTTTTGTAATGGCCCTCAGGTGTTCATGAGAAATGGTGGTAGATAAACTTAATAAATAAATGCATAGACAATTTCAATTACATTTATATCTGCGTTTTTTCTGTAATGGAACTCAAGCTTGTATATGAACATTTCCAGCAGTCTATTAGATCCTGAGAAGATTTACTTTAACTTCAACAAGCTATCCCAAAAACCTGTAGCTCATTTGACATTTCATATTACCCCATGCTGCTAATTTTCTTCCTTAAAATTCATATCCCAGTGCTGCATATATCTTATTTAAAACTGTTTGACAACTGACATCTCTTATCTGCATACAACTCAGCAGGAGAAGAAATGGTTACGCATATAGCACAAACCAAGCACTAACCTAGCAAAGATATTTGCCATTTGTTCTTTAAGCTTGTATGTTGTTTTGCTTCTGTAATTTCCTTTGGTAATCATTAGCTAATAATAAAAACAATGGTTAGATGCATTAGATTACATAAACTATAAATTTGGTGCTATAGAGGCTCTGAGTTTGAACAAAGGAACAGTATATTTTTTTGCATAAATAGCAGTGTTCTTTGTTTAATTGATATTAAAACAATCAGGTATGAATAAATTGTATTTATTAGGAATTTCATAGAGGAGCTATATAATGCAAGTTTAATAATATGACAAGCTTTCTGTAGTTATCTCATGATTGAAATCACATTCCAATCATGAGATAATTGTGAGCCTCAGAGTGGCCCTCTGAGGGAGATGGGCAGCATATAAATTTAATAAATAACAATAATAATAATAATAATTAGGGATTTGCCCTGTGTTACATCACTACCACATGTAGTCTGTTTGTGCCAACACGCAAAATCTTCTTTATGCCTTGGGAAAGTGTTACAATTCTTGAGATTTTTCACATACATACATACATACATACATACAGTCTTCTGTATTTCAGAAGAAATACAGCTCGTTTGACTGGCCAATAAAATATTCCAGTAACATTCACAATCTTAAGGGTTTGTTTTAGGAGTTGTATGCCTGAAGAAAAACAGGGAAGGTAATGCCAGTTCAGTGAAGTGAAGAATGTCAGGGAAAAAAACATATTTTAACAAATATATTACTAGTGGAGAAAGAAAAAAAAGTATGGGAAGAGAGCTGCTAAAGAAAATTGTGATTTTGGGACTTTAATCACAATCTGTTGTTAAAATAACAATCTTTGTTATATATTGGCTGGGTTAAGACATCATATAAAGGCATAATGTGATTTTGCTTGGTTTTTGCACTGTGTTCCCAGCCATCATAAATTTACAATTATGGTTTATAGCCTAGCATGGACTATGACTCCTACATTCTGGGCTCTGGTTTCAGATTTCAGTCTATTTTAACCTAAGCAGACCCATGGCTCTGTTCCAGTTGAGCAACTGGCCCTTGACTTTGGACTCTGCTTTATGACCAAATCTTTCCACTACAATCAAGCCCAATTTTTAAAAGCACATTAAAGTGTTTACCAGCATAACCTGAGGAAAGACCGGAAGAAGCATACACCTTGAAAATCTGTCAAGGTTTTGGTCCTGATACATTTTCTATTGTTGCTTGAATATCTGGAAATAACAGAATGCAGTTATAGTAAAAAGACACCAGAGCAATATAATGCTATAAAGGATAGTCTCGATTTTTGTTGGCTGTATCACATGGTGAAAAAGAAGTGAAACCAGAAAATAAAGGTTTCAGACATGTTTGCGTGGCCTGTAGCAGAATAAACTCTAAAATAGGCCTGCACAACATGCAGCCCACCAAGCAGCCTTGCATGGCCCACTGGGGTTTTTAAAAAAGTACTCTAACAAATTCACTGCTGCCGCTGCCCTGAAAGACACGCTGCCGAGTGCGTCCACACTTCAGCGCTGCCGCCAGCTCCACCCTTGCTGCCCCTCCACTACCGTAGCCACCAAACAGCTGATCAGTGCCCCAAGTATTCGTTTGTCACCCACAACGATTTTTAATTTATCAATGTGGCCCCTTCCCCTCTACCAAGTTGTGCAGGCTTGCTGTAAAAGAAGCAACTAACAAAAATGCTTTGGCAACTATATAAAAAAAAAAAAAAATCAAAGCATTCTGATGACCAAATTAATAGTACATTTTTAGGCTGTGTGAATAGTATCAAAATCATACCCTTCTTTTTTATATATAGTAATTTTATTAAACATTACAGTTTTATTTATTTATAAAATACAAACTAAAAAAATAAAAGAATAGAAAGAAAAATAAAAAGTGTATAAAAGAAAAAAGTAAAAATAGAAAGAAAAATAGAAAAGAAAGAAAAAAATAAGAATATAGTAAAGAAAAAGAAAGAAATATATAAAGAAATGACTTCCCTGTTCATCACAAGTATAAACAATTTTAGTAACTTGTCACTTTCTCTTAAAATACAACAAATGATCTCTCCTTCCCATAGCCCATCTCTTATCTATAAACAAGTCCTTAAAGCCTTGTCATTCAGTCCTGATTAGCAAATGTCCATTAAGGGTTACCAGAGATAACAACATGTCTATTTTAACCTTGCTCAAATAAACCAACTTTATATTCCTTCCTTTTAACAATCTTGATCTTCAATCCCTTCAAATCATGACCTAGAACTTGACTTTCTTTTCTTGCCCCTTCTACAAAATTCTTCAAAGCTTTAACAAGTCTCATTTGTAAATTCAGTATAGGAAAGTTATCCAGGTTGCTCTTTTGATTTGTTATTTGTATATCCATTTTAATTATTAAGACATCTTTAAATCCACTTTCAGATCAGTCTCAGTACAATAGTCCTTGACTTATGACCACAATTGGGGCTGGAATTTCCATTGCTAAGTGATGCGGTTGTAAAGTGAGATATCATGTGACTGCATCACTTAGCAATGGCAATCCTGGCATTCCCCATTGCGGTCATTAAGTGAATTCCACTGGTCATTAGCTGAGGACCAACCCCAAGCCAGGCCATTCCTGGCTTGGTCTCTCCCATCCCTGAGCCTCAGTAAGGTAAGGGGCTGCCTCCAACTCCCCCCCCACCTATCCCCCCCCCATCTCTGCCCTTTTGGATGCCCTGTACCCTGCCTTGCACCAAACAACATTTGCCCTGGGAAGAATCTCGCAAGAGTTAAAGAGTGGCCTTTTAGGAACAGGCGCTCTCTCCTTGGGCAGTGAGACAAAGAAGGCAGCAGTGGTGGTCCTTGCAGAAATGGAGCCCCATGTGGGAGGCTGCGTTTGCTATGCTAGCAACCCCTGTTCACATGCTCGTTGGCTGCAAGGAACCCTAAGCCTGAACCTTCTTTGATGTCTTTCTTCCAAATTGGATGATTGGATGGGGGGAAGCATGGAGCTTGGACTCCCATTCAGTTTGCCTCGTTCCTTCAGGTCTTCCTTTGGTGGCAGATGTTTTTTAAGGGGGGAAGCCATTGCCTGCAGTCTTAGACTCATGATGGGGGGGGGGGGCGCTGCTGCTTTTATCCTGGAAAAAACCAATAGGGAAATGAGGGTTAGGAAGAGGGGCAAGGAGATACAAGGAGGAGCAGGGTGGCAAAGTCAGACCCTAGTTTGCCTCAGTTTCACTGGATCCTTTCCTTGCAGTTCCCAGGCAGTTCAAATCTGTGGGTGCAGCCAAGATGGTTTTTGGTGTGCTGCAGCTAGGGGGTTGCTTGCTGCCCTGCAAGGTAGGATGAAGGGAGGCTGAAAGGGCATAGAAAGGAGAGGAGGTAGGTGGGTAGGGGGAATTGAAGTGCCCCTGTGGTTGTAAGTGCGGGTGGGCTGCCAAGCGCCTGAATTTTGATTACATGATGGGTCATAAGGCCCTTTGTTCAGCACCACCATAACTTCAGTCACCGAATGGTTGTAAGTTTAGGACTACCTGTATTGTCTGGTATAACTTGTTCCTGTTCTATAACATCTTTTAAGCACAGTCTATCTATAATGACAGACACTCTTAAAATCAACTTCTGGGTCCATTGTTCACAAATATCCTTCAGTATGTGCAATGTTTTCAAATGCATTTTGCAAATACTAGTAAAATGATTCTTTATCTTTTGCTGAAAAACATAAATTTATGTATATTATTATTAATAATAATATTTATTACATTTATATGCCACCTATCTCCCCCAGAGGGCAACTCTGAGTGGCTCACAATTGGAATGTTACTTCAGTCATGAGATAATTACAGAAAGCTTGTCATATTATTTCCTTTTTTAAAATATCCATCCATCCATCCTGTCCAGCTGAGCCAGTTGTATTGGTCCACCAGGGATGATTAGTGCTGACACTTTTTTCAGTGCTGTCTAGCTGGATATTTATAAGCTGGACCATTTAAACGTTGCTGAAGAGCCTGAAGGGTTGCCTATTAATTTCACTTTGGGAATTCTGAAACATTAAAATAACAGCATCAATTTAAATGGAGGACAATGTTTACAATTCCCATGCTGCTCTGAAATAATACTATTCTAGATTTCAGGTAATTTAAAATTATAGCCCACTGCCACATTCAAAATAGAAGTTCATCCATGGAGGATATTTTGCTAACAATTTTAGTTTGCCTGTCAAGATGAAAACTGATTTTTTTGCAGCCAGTTCCTGCCCAGCTCTGCTTTCAGGAAGCAAAACTGCATTTATTTATGTATCCATATATCTGTACCAATGTATACTTAAGATGGGCAGAGAAATACCAAGTTTAAGATAACAGGCTAGTCATAAAACTTGAATGTAATAATAGAACAGATGGAAAACAATGTGTCTCTGTAGGGACACTCAAAACCCTTTTCAGCATTCTGGTTTTGCTTAGAAGTGTTTACTGTTCTTATCTAGAGGCTCTAAGAAACACTGAGTAAACAGCCAGATGCTACAAATGCTGAACTGATGAACATTCAAAACTGCCACACTGTTGAAAATGTAATGGTAATAACCTGTTTAGTTCTAGTTTTTTACATGTACACAGTGATTTGTTTCTGTTGTTATTATGGAGTGTACTCTGTATATCTCTCCTTTATATTGTGATAGGTTATGTCAGGGTCATCTGCAAGGAGAGGATCAGAAAAGTCAAAATGATGGCCACCTTTTTTATGCGTGTCACATGATTATGGCTACCATCTTGACTATTTTGACCCCCTCCCTGCAGACAACCCTGGTTATAGTCCAAGAGAAAATTTTACCACATGTTAAGTTGCTTGTCTATAGTACGGGTGGGAAACCTGTTGTTTTTCCTGTTTTGTAATTTAGTTCCCAACAGCCCAGCTCCATGGCCAGTGAGAAGGAAGCATGTGTGTTGTAGCTCCCCATATCTGGAGGATACCTGGTTGCCTAACCATGGAAAAAGTAGGATTGATTCCAGATTTGAGGGAGCTGTTGCAGGGGCATACAGAATATGACATCAGAACCAGCTCATGTTTTGTTATTTTTTGTTATGGTAGCTTGCATCAGACATATATGGTTTTAGGGTAATCAGACTATGGTTCTTAGACAAATTTGATAGCAGGACAATATCTCATATATAATGGTTGCAAGAGAAACGCACAGATGCACAAGGAACAGTTTCCCAGTTCTTTTTGTCACATCTGGATTAGTTTCTTATAAACTAGTAAGATGGGGGGCGGTGCATGGGATTGCTACATGTACTTATCTGAAAATAAATTCCAGTCAACTGAATACAGAATCAAATCTGTATTCTAAGTTGCTGTTAAGAGCTAAGGAGCAGTACCCATTAAAAAGTTGGCAACTGTAAACAATGACATTTTGAAGAGGATAAACTCCACATATGTTGTTTAGTCTGATCTTTAGTGACCAAAATTCAATAAAGCTAGGCACATATATAATGTGTCCCTGTAATTTACAACACTTCTTTAACCTTTGCCAGTCACAATAATGGACACTTTTCTAGTTATATATTAACTGCTGTCAACTGCATAAAGCAGATAAGCTACTGGTTTAATTATCTGTTCCAATAATTTCTTCCTACAGTCAATACCACATCTTTGTGCAATCTAGCCCAGAATTCTGTAAGCAGTCACTGGTTACATTTGATTGTAGCTACAGTTAAAAATAGGTTTTTGATTAAAAAAAAACTGCTGAAGTTTTTCAACCCTGCATAGGGCTAGAAATGGGCAAGAAGTTAAGTTTGCCTTTTTTATTGTGGTAACAGCTTATAAAAACTCACCAACCTCAGCATAAATAGGATACAAAGGAGTTCAGACTGGAAAAGGTTTTGAATGTGAGAGAAATCGAAAGTGATATGTAACCAGGTGTTTTAATTTCAGTTCCCATCAGTCCAGCTACTATGGCTAATTTAAATAGCTGGTAGAAATTGTAATCCAAATGCGTTGATCCAAGCAGACAAATTCAGGTGTTTTAGCTCTTAAAAACTATGTTGTATTCATATTTATGGTGCTGATGGTCACCATTCATTTCTGGATAGGCAGGAACCCCCTCAACAGCTGCATAAAAGACAAAAATGTGATCCACTTTACCAGCTAAATTTGGCTGCTGCAAATATAGGTACAATTTTCATTTCTCTCTCCAAGTTTCTTCATAAACAGAATGAAAAATATGTGAGGTTTAAATATTTTGAATATTTAGGTATAGGTAGCAAATTAAGAATGGGAAAAAAAAAACAGCCTACTGTACCTTACTGTTACGTGGATTACTTGTCTCCCAACATAGGAGAAACCCTTTTCCTTTAAAGACTCAGGATTAGCAATCAATACAGATGTAGAACGATATATTGTTGCTTCTTTGTTGCTAGAGCACTCAAAATAAAATGAAAATATGCTTTCCCATTGCTAGATAGAATTCTGAGCTCCCAGCATCACACTGCAAGAATCCATAAAACCTTTAATATTTAGAAAGAATTGTATTGCTGGTATATGGCATTGCAAATCAGAATTAAGAAGGCAGCATTTCCACTTTAGGGTATGTGATCTGCAGTCCCCTTTCAGAGTGTTCACCAAGATTTACCTGAGAAAGTGTGGTATTCTTTCAAAGATCATTACAACATCACTACACATGTTAACCTACAGATTTATTAAAAAATAAACTGCTGTTCCTTATTTGCTAGAATAATAGTCTTCCCAAACACTTCAGCCTCATATACCATCATTACTTTGGAATATTAAAGGCTGTTGGCATGTTACCAAAAAACATCCATATGATATAAACCAATGGTCCTCAGTGATACATTTGCATAGATAAACACAGTGTATGAAACAAGATTGTCATTGTTTTCCTGTAGCAATTCTTCCCATGGTGCCAAAATGTTTTTATAGCTGCCACGATTGTGGGCATAATTGTTGGAAAACTGCAGATTTCCATCTGTGGAGGGAAGTTTACATGCTACAGTTCATTGTGAGAAAGGATTAGCAGAGACTCTGAGGGCATATTGCGTAAAACCCCTGTGAGCCAATCCTTAAGTAATATAGAATGGCATAGGAAAAACACATCTGCCACCTACTTATAATCTAAACTGGAAATTGTTTATTTTGGAAATTCTGATCTAGTAAGATAGCTAATGAAAAAATCATTAGTCAGTCCTTAAGTGGGGACTGGTATGAGCAGAGTATGTGCTTAGCAATTTTTCATTTATAAAACATCAGATTTAGTACTGAATCTAAAAAGAATATTGTAGATCTGGAAAAGGTGAAAAAAAGACAAGGCTGTAAGAGTGCTTGCTTTATTAGATAAGATTATGATGTCTTGGCATAAAAAAAAAGGAATGGAGAAACTATCTCTCATAATATTAGAATCAGAGATGACCAGTCAAGAGAAAAGTATGATATTCAATCTCATTTGCAAATAGACTATCCACTTTGCATATATATGAGAATATACATTTTAGTTTGAATGTGAAAGATGAAAACATTGTGATACTTTGAGATCCCAGAATTCTGATGTAAAACCCACCCACCGAACCACACACACACCTGCATACACCTTCACAAAACCTACAGGGTTCAGAGGACTAGATGGGAGGGACGAGGATAACTTCATCAGATCATCATCATTATCATTACTATTTCAGAAAAGTATGCCCGCCGACTAGGACGCCACCAGGAAGTCAGCCTTGTGAGAGCCGGTGGAAGGCATTTTCTCCTTTCCATCTTCTGCTTGTCCAAAGAAAGAGCAGGAGCGGAGCTCCCTCTGTGCACCGGGAGGAGAACGACAAGCAGCCGCTTCTTCCTGTTTCTCTCCTCCGACTCTGGCTGTTGCACCAGCGGTCACCTCTGAGAGCTGCTTTGCGGTGCCTGCGAGAGCGAGAGAGAGGGGGAAAGCAGCCGAGCGCAGCGTGGCGCACCCGGTTTCCCGTCTTCTACAGCGCCTGCGTCTTCAGGCACTTCGCCGCGCTGCTCCTTCCGAGCCGGGGAGTCTCTGGCGGGTTGCGGTGACATTGTCGGAAGGAGGGGAAAGGGAGGAGACTTGGGTGGGAGGAGGCGGCGCCGAGGGGAAGAGCGCGCGCCTTGCTTTGCGTCCCCGGCTTGTGCGGGAGCTGCGGGGCAACCAACTTATCCTCGCGGCGCGCGGCGGCTCTGGCGCTCGGGGACGGGACCGGAGCTAG